>JAVJIF010019469.1:0-80316 GCA_038442645.1 Agave tequilana | reverse complement strand
TTACATGCTTCTCATATTGATTGTTTATAGCATGTTTTATTGTTTGTAAATTATTATGAAATGCCATGTTTATTAGATCCTTGACATGCATGTATAGCATTTTGAGACACCCATGTTTAATATGGACTATTATTTTGTGTTCTCACCATTTGTTTAGCTATCATGTTTATCATAGGTTTAATAACATGTGGATTTCCATAATAATCATGTTTATGTTTTTCATGTTTATTCATATCTTGTTTTTATGCTTCATGTATTGAATATATGTTTAAATGTTAGTTTTTATTAAAACTAGGTATATACTTGTGCATATAGTGGGTCACAAATAAATCTATATATGTTTGTGCTTGAATGCTTATTTGTACCCATTAGATGTACTAGTATAGTCTAGTTTTGATGATTCATGCACTTTAAACTTGTATTCCTATTTTTGGATTTATTTTATGAGTTTTCATTTCATGTATATGTTTATTTTGTCAAACTTTAAGATATACATGTATACCCCTTGAGTCATTTGCTTTTTATGAAAATCTTTATTTATGGACTCAATTGTGTTTGGGGATATGTATGTATACTTCTTGTGTTGACAAATCATACATATACCTTGAAATGAAATTTGTTTTAATGAAAATTTAGTTATTCATGTTTTCATGTTTAAACTTCATGTATATGTCTATCTTGTCCAAACTATTAGATATACATGTATATCCTTTTGAGCCACGTGCCTTCATGCATATATCTTTGTGGACTCTTTGTGTTTGGATATGTATGTATACTTTAGTTTGTATAAGACATACATATACCTTGAAGATTAAATAAGTTTGATGATTTCTTGTTTCAAGGAATATTGAGCTTAATGTCTATCTTTCATGATTATGATATTCACACTTTATTTGTACACTCACTTTTATATTTACTCATGTGTTGTTTTCATGAGTCATATTATGCTTAATTGACTGAGTGTTTTGATATCATGTAATTTTCTTATTTCATGAAAAACAATTTGTTTTTATTCCTTGCTTGAAGGATTTCGTACTAGTTAACAAATTTTTCCTTTTAACTAGTTCGTATTCTTCATATGGTAGATGTTTTCAAACATACAAAAAAATTTTAACCATTTTTGAAAACCCCTACCTTCCACGGACGGATGGATGGGCGATCATGCTCATGTATGCTTTATAATGAAAATCATTTTAAACTTGAACATGATTGGGAGGATAGGTTATATGAGTTATACTTTGATATTATTGTTGTTTCAATTGGTATCATTGGATTCTTTCAATTGGTATCAATTTTGACCTTTCTTGTATACTCATATATGTTTGTATGTATGTATGCTTTCAATTCCAATAGTATCAATTTCAATTGGTATTAAATTTTTCATACATATATATTTTGTTTATGCTTAAGCTTGTATGTTTAAATGAATATCACGTTTCAATTGATTAGTTTTCAATTGGTATCCTTAAACAAGCTTATGCATGTTTTTAGTTGGTTTTTCATAAAGGGGAGAAAACTCATATTTTAGTTTTCAATTGGTATTTAGTTCCCTTACTTTATGATAGAAAATAATAATTTCAATTGATATCACATGTTTAAAATGAACAATTATTTCAATTGGTATCAAGATGTTTTCATTTTTTAAATTGGTATCAAGAGGCACTTCATTGACATATTTTTTAATTGGTATAATGTTTAAAGTCACCCCTTATTGACTTTGTTTTTTGTTTTAGACAAAAGGGGGAGAACATTGTATTTATTGTTTTGGCTTTTACCCCTTTGTTGATGATTGACAAAAAGGGGGAGAAAGATTTTGAGTTTATTTGAGTTTTATATGCATACTTAGGTTTTGCATATATTAAGTTTAATTGGTATCTAGAGCATGTTTATTTGTTTTTGAAAATTTCATTGGAAAATTTCATCGGTATCTAGAGCCTTTTATTGTTTATGCATATCTATGCATGTTTCATGTTTTAGAATTCATTGCATATTTATGTTTATTTGTTTATGCATGAGTTAAGGGGAGCTTCTTTGAAGCTTAACTTTAATCCATGCATATATAACTCCATGAGTTTTGTCATCATCAAAAAGGGGGAGATTGTTGGCCCGGAGGCCTTCCTCTCTAGTTTTGATGATGATTAACTCATGTAGTTATGTTTACTAATAATCTTGTGATTTTAGTTTCAGATCATGTAACAAGATATTAGTTGGTGATTGCTTCAAAAAGAGGAGTTTGGAAGCCTTCACTTGGTGATTCCCGAGCCCGAGCGTCAAGATCATCATTGCCATGCTCGTTGGATCACGGAGTTTGGACCGAGTCGACTTGAAGATGAAGATCGTCAAGAAGACTTAGGTATCCTAGTTTAGTTTAGTGTGTTTAGATCCATGTGTAAAGATAAGAATAGTTGATATGCTCAAGTGCACAATACACACACGTTTTATGTTTGGATATTGGTTTTTCAGTTTTTGGCTTAACCGATATTTGTTTTCATGAATAGTAGATCAAAACAAGTTTATATGTATAGTAGATGTATTCTATTTATACATGCATGCTTAAACTTCATAGACAAACTTATTTTGACTATCCTATTCATGTATTGAAAAATTCAAGTTTGATAAAATACAAGTTTTGGTTTTTGGTAAAAATGATAAAACTATTTTTGGGAATTTTTATATATTTTACAAGATTTATTAAAATATTTTTAACATGTTTTTCTGACCAGTTTCTGACCCAGACTGTGGCTGACAGGCCAGGTCGGTCGACCGCACCAAGGGCCGGTCGACCGACGTGCACAGAGCTGTGCACGTCTGGCAGCACAGTGGGACGGTCGACCGGTCGGTCGACCGTACCAGAGAGCCCTGCTCTCTGTTATCTGGGCGGTCGACCGGGCGGTCGACCGGTTTGCCCCAACGGTCATATTATGACCATTGGCGGTCGACCGGGCCGGTCGACCGCAAGCCTGTCAGGCTGCCAGATCAGCCTAACGGCTAGTTTTCTGTTTGGCCTATATAAACCCCATTCCTTTGGGATTTCGGCCAAGGTTTTTTAATAAGAAAAATTCCCAGTTTCTCCAGAGTTTAAAAGAAGTTTTCAAAGAGTTTTAAAGCTTAAAGATTTCATCTTTATTGTTTTTTAAGGGTTTGGAAAATCAAAGAAAACTAGGTTTTTGGGATATTGTTTTGGATTTTCATTTCTATCATCTACAAGAGATTTCCCAAGTAGTTTTTCTTTGTGATTTGCTTTCCAAAAACACCTTGATTTTCACTTGAGCTATATCTTCTATCCTAATCTATTAGGATATTTGTTTTTGTGGAAAAAGAGAGTTTGTGGTCTTTGTAACCACTTGTTGTAAAAACCCTTGCTTTGTTTGGGTTGCTCCCTCTTTGGTAGAGGTTGAGGATTGTGGTTTGCTCCCTCTAGTGAGAGGTAGAGTTTGGTTTGTATCCCACTTCGGTAGAGGTGATTTGTGGTTGTTTGGCTACGGGCCTACCCCTCGGTTGTGAGGCGGTGTTTGAGAGAGGAGTTCTGTACTCCCTTGTTGTAAAAATCCTCCTCGGTGGGAGTCCTCGGTGGACAAGATAGTGGATTAGAAATCCTTCTCGGTGAAGGCGGGGACGTAGAGTTAGGGGCTCGAACCTCGAAACATATCTTTGTGTTTGCGTTTGATCCTTTGTCTCTCTAACTCTCTCTCTTTTATTTGTGCAAAGTATCATTCATTCATTCATATCTTATTGCTTGCATTTGTGCCTTGCATTATTTCATATTGTTCATCTTTATATGCTTGGCTTGCTTGTGTGTGCCTCACTTATACTTAACCACAAGAGCTTCACATAGCACCTCAACCCTTATCTAGGGATTCAAGAGGAGTTAGTCCAGAGCCCTTCACGGGGAATTCGGCTACACTTGTTGGTTGTATTAAGTGTGTTGCAAAATAGTTTTAGCTTCCGCATTTAGTTTCTAGATTAGCACTTTCACCTATTCACCCCCCCTTAGGTGATTTCAGGGGTTTCCGATCCACCGGCGGTCGACTGAGAAAACCTGAGAGCTCTGCAAATATTAGTCAGTCGACCGTTCGGTTGGTCGATCTCTTCTGGGATCGACTGGTCGGTCGACCGATACTAGCTCTCTTGGGCTTGTGCACGTCTGTGCACATCGATCGATCATGCGGTCGACCGATAGAACAAATGAGCTCTGCGGTCGGTCGACCATGCGGTCGACTGACAATAGCCCAAAAATATTATTTTTAAATTATTTTAAACATCCTTTAAATCCAATTAAATTTCAATAAATCCTAATAAATTTCATAAAAATAAACTCATATAAATATAATGAATTATAAATATGTGTGATCAAAAATCACCACATATTACAAACATGTAAACTTGTTTTTGAGTGATAGATTTTCAATCTTGAACCAAAATCATATTTTCTAAAAACCAAACTTTTAAATAGAAAATCATTTTTTTTCAAAACTCCAAAAATACAAAAATAAGTTATTCAAACTCAATTAAAGTTCAATGTGTATGGATAGAATCCAATACACATATAAAATGATATAAACTTATTTTTGACAATATATAACATAAAAATAACTTTAAACAAAACTTGAACTCATGAAGCCAACTCGTCTAAATAAATGTCTTAAACACGATATAAGCATCAATATATGGATGAAATCCAATACACATGTAAACTAATGTAAACTTATTTTTGATGAAATCTATTTATGAAACCAAAAACAAAACCAAAAAACAGGTTAAACCGAAAAACTAAATTATTGTGTGTGTAAGCTTGAGCAATCAAAACTATTCTATTCTTTACATAAAGATAACTCACAAACACGATACTCAAGTCTTCTTGTAGATCTCCTTCTCCAAGTAGACTTGATTCAAATTTGATTCTCCAAGCTAGACTCCACTTTGAGTACTTGATATATTTTTTACGCTTGTTCTCTTGAATCACCATGTGCTAGCTCCAAACTTGATTTCGAGTCCTTTGAGAAAGCCAAATATTAACTAAAATCTTGATGAATATTTGAAACTTAAATACCACAATATCATTAGTATTATAACTATATCAGTTAGTCATCATCAAAACTATAGTGATTGGCCTTTGTGCCAACAAGAATTAATCTAGAAAATGTCAAGTCAAGCACCTAAGTTTGAATCCCTTATTAGCATCGTGTGGTCAACCCCTGTCTCTCTACCGATCTGCTGTTATTCTCTATTCCTAAAAAGTAAATTTAGTCTAAATATTAAATATAAGTACAAAGTATTATCCAATTATATTATCCATCAAAGATAAATTAACTAAATTAAATAAAAAAGAGAAAACAATAAAATCCTAAGCATGAACCATTAATTCCTAATACATAACCTGTGAAATATCTAGGTTGTTCTAGAAATTAATTTCTAAAAGATCTAGGTCAATTAATGTGCATACAGTCCTAAATAGGAGATCTAACAGATGACTACACGAAATTCTAACTTAGGTTCATCTTCCATAGTATTCACAGAATATCTAGCTAATCATGATGCAATTAGCGACAATACAATCTAATAAACAAAACATGATTAAATAATTAGAGCAACTAGAATGAATAAATTAATTTAAGCTAACTAATAACAATTAATTAATTAAAATGATTAGGCAAACTAATTAATTAAACTAACACATTAATTAAAACTAATTAATTAAACTAATTGCATTATGTGAGACTGTCGTCCTCTCTGTCGCCCACAAACTGTGTGGACCCCACATCCCTTTCCTCTCTGCTACAGGACGCCGAGAAAATCTGTGGGCAACTCTGCTGCCTGTGCGTGGACCCCACTGACATCAGCCCTTGCTCTTGTGCACAATGACCGAGAGATGGCGGGCCCCATAGACACCAAACGTCTCTTTCTGTGCGTGTGGGCCTCACCAGTGTCGCTTCTCTTGCGCGCTTGGACTGAGGCGGGACAACACAACGAAAAATGACATCGTCGCCTTTCTTCATGTTGCGCACATAAGCTTTGAGACGAGAACCGTGTGATCGCCTTCACACCGATGATTATAGATGATGATGGAATACAAAAGAAAACTCACAAAGCACCAGAGATGGAGAAAATGCGAGCTATTGAAAATAATTTTTTTTAATGGAGAAAAATTGAAAATCTGGGCATTACAACATAAAATGTGGCATATTGGGCAGCCAAAATCCTAGACAAATATTGGTATTTATAACTTAAGGTTTTGGGGCTAATTTACAAATGAGTCCCCAAATAAATATAAAATCACACAGACAACCTATTTAGTCTCAAATTTATATATAAGCCCACGAATATTATGAAATTATGTTTTTATTCCAACTGGACTCAAACGTCTTCAAAATTGATATGATATAAATCTTCATGGTATGGATTTTATGAGCAGTAAAGCAATATTGACAATGTCAAATCTCTCATCTTACCTTCAAACTCTTTTTACCATACCAAACGCTCACATAGTACACTTTTACAGTCCAGTCTTGTCCTAATAGTTTTGCTTGCAAACAACACTAAAAATACCCAAGTAGCCTTATTTAAATACATAAATATAGATAAACGAAAGCGTAAAAATGTGGTAAAATCGTGGCAATTACACATGTATAATAACAATACAATATATCATAATTATATCATAAATAAAATAACAATCAGTATAAAACTGAATCATACGATATGATAGGATCTCAGTATATCATGAGTTTGTCAATGTATATTTGTTATTAAATGGTTGTTATTTGAAATTGCTTGGTAAGGAAGTGGTTTAATACTAATGTATTGTTATTTGAAATTGACCAGTGGAGATATTATCTGTGTTTAGGTGGGTTTTGCACATATCCGGAACCACAACCTAAGTTCTTGACGATGAAATAGGATGTAGCGTTAGGTACTCATGATATAAATAATATAAAAAATACGAGATGCGGTCATCCCCAGGAACCTGCAGTGGAACTCTCTTTCAGTTGCACGACCTATATTTTAGGTCCACTCAAAATACAAGCGCAATCTCACCTATCAATTTCTCTACCTCGATGTAAGTTGTCTAGAGTAAATGTTATCCAGATTACTGGGTCTGATCAATAACAATATTTATAATATTATACAATTTAACAAGACTTTTTTCAGTAATTTCGGTAACACGTACTATGTAGTTATGTAACAGTTGCGCATAATTTGTCAAAATTTTCAAGTAAAACCAAAATAATGTTCAAGATTAATAAATTGATTTTTCTGGAATTTTCATAAATTATGATTAGTTTTTAAGTATTTTCTAAAGAACAAACAAATAATCATTCAAACAATATATCTCTAGGAATTAATAATTAGTAACTATAAATATTGATAAAATTTTATGCCACTACAAGATTAACAATCACAAGGCAAAATAATTAATCATTTGTACAAAAAATTAAATCATGAAAATTTACATTTTTCTAAACACTTTTACGTGCTAGAAAATTTAATAAGCAATTTAAATTACTTAAACATTAAATAAATAAATTACACAAAAAATTAATTTATCACAACAATACATAATTTATTTTAAAGAGAGTTAACAAAACACTCACCTGAGTTTGCCACGGATCCGGATATAGAATTAGTTGGATAACTTCGAGAATCTACATTCATTTAACTAAATTTAGATAGTTTTTAAAATTAGTAAATATTTTGAAAATTGAGAATCGTGTTCGACCTTAGTGTCTGTGTGATGTCTGTCGACTGTGGTTCTGGCTGTCACGATTCCAATGTCTCAAGAACTGGACGAATCAAACTCCGAACTGCTGAGATATAGCCCGAAAATAAAACCCAGTCCATTAAAGGGTTTGTTTTCTGCAAACGGGTATTTTATAGTAGCTCTCAGGTCAAATTTGTATTGTCGGGTTCGGTCTGCTACAGAAATTAGATTCAGGTCTGGATCTATTGGCGGAGCAGGCTGGGCTTATACTAGATGGGAAGATTGAAACCCAAATCGAACCCGAGCTTAACTTGAAGTGGATCGAAGGGTTATCTGGTCGGGTTCGAAAAACCCAGAGAGAGAAAATGAAGGTGCTGTGGGCGGTTAGGGAAGAGGAAGAAGTCACAGGCACCGCCAGCAATGGCGTGTTGCAGATGAGGAAGAAGATGGGAGAGAAGGGTGATGCAGAGGCAGCGCGACGGTGCAGGTGGCAAGGTTATGAAGGGTGAGGAGACGGGGGTGGCAGTCACGTGGCCTAGCAGGTGCCGGGGACGGCAAGGGGAAGGGGAGGAGAGGCAACACGGGAGATAGACGATGATGAAACCAGGGAGAGGAGGAAGAGCGGAGGAAGAGGAGGATAAAGGGATGGTGGGTTTGCTGGCAGGCGGCATCGCAGTTGACGACGATGAGGAGGGTGGTGCAGTGTCGCAGTTGACGACGATGAGGAGGGTGGTGGCAGGTCAGGCTCGCATGTGGAGGCACAATGGAAGGTCGGACCAGCTTTGGTGCGCAAGGAAGAGGGAGCAAGGAGAAGGAGCAAGGCGAGGGAGGGCTGAGGGCTGTGTTGCAGGGGATGACGAGAAGGAGGAGATGGGGTGGCTTGTGGTGGAGGCGGTGATGGCTTTGGGTGTGAGAAATAGGAAAGAAGAAAAAAGTTGCTCGAGGTTGCCTAGGGTAGTTGTCAGCGAGGGCACAGGCATGGCGAGGTGGATGGTGTTGTCGACCGTGTGAGGAGGGAAGGAGAAGATGAGAGAGAGAGCGCGAGAGAGAGAGAGAGAGATGTGCAAGGTTAGGTTAGGGTTAGGGTGGGTGAGAGAGAGAGAGAGAGAGAGAGAGAGAGAGAGAGAGAGAGTATATTAAGGGAGAGGGTAGTGGGATGGGCTTGAGATTGTTTTATTTTGGGGTTTTTAGGATCTTGGTCCCAAACAAATCTTTTATTTGAATATTAATCCAAACAATATCATATTTAGATATTAGTCCATCACAATATAAAATTCACTTGATATTAATTCTTTACCGTTTATTTCGTCCAAATCTCATAAGTAACCATGATAAAAATCAAATTAGAATGTTAACTTACAATTTGTCTAAAAGTGTAGAGTTGCATAAGTGAGAAATAGTCAACCGATTAGTATCGAATAAAAACTTTAGAAGAAAAATTCTTTATAAGAAGAGAAATATGAGCAGCAAAAGGCAATTAAAAAAATAAGAAGGCTATTGGGTAATTTGGATAAGCTCCGGTGAGGGAAGAAGAGGTAATAAGGTAAAATACTCATATAATCAAGAGAATAATAGAATATTTTTTATTTTGGATAAATTTTAGTTAGAAGAATTTATAACAAGTAAGTGATAAATTGTCTGGGACCAATATCCAAATACGATATTGTTAGAGACTAATATACAAATAAGAGATTTTTTAGTGCTAGATCTTAAAATCCCTTTATTTTTTTAATTTTTTTTTTCTTTAAGGGCCTGGCCTGGGCTTTTGGGCTCATTTTATTTTATTTTTTATTTTTATTTTTTCTTCTATTATTATTTATTAATTTTATTTATTAATATTATTATTATGGTCATTAACTATTATAATTGTTATAAAATATAATTGTTATTAATTATTATTACTATCTGGTATTTATAGTGAGATACTATTACTTAATATTAAATTACATACTCCTTGAATAGGGATATTACAAGTACTCACAGTTAATGAGTATGCGCCGGCTCCAACGTTGGTCTGGCAGCATCCAATCCCCAAGCACAAATCATTTGTAATGTTGGTGCCTCTGCTTAAGCAAAGAGAGGCACAGAGGCTGAAAACAGAGCCATAGAGACTGGAGGTTGACATAGGAGAGGACACCACAGCTGTGGTTATGTATGTATTTCGGATACTAGAAAACGGGTATGGCCCATTTTCGCTTAGCCCAATCCAAGAAATCGTCATCAACTCTTGAATTGGATCTTCAGGAGTGCAGTGAAAATAAGCCTACGTAACTGCTGCTTAGAACCTTGCCTTGTGCTAGGAAGGTGACAGTCACTTCAACTGTGCCATCGCCTAAATAGAGCTTGGGACTGCAATGGAGGATTGGTTGCAGGTTAGGTTGAAATCGGGTCGGAAGCAGCCCGGAGGTCCGATGCCAAACGGGTATGAAATGGTGATGTTGCCGCATTGCGTTTGGCAAGTGGTTGATGGTGCTGCAGCTGCTGCAGTGATCAGTGGCAGCACAAGTTGTAACTGAAACACATTGAACCTGAAGCTCTCATGGGCTATGGCAGGCTAGTCCCCGGCAACGAAGGGAAATATCTAGGTTTTGAAACAAAGTGGCAGCATATATGTTGATTTTATTTCCAATGGAGGACAATACAACTAACTCAAAGTTGAAATTAGTGGGGCTGTTCTTGTAGTTTCTCGTATTACTATCAAAATGACCAATTGTATCCAAATTATTGGGTTCATCCTCAGAGTCCAAGTCTCGGTCAAAGTCCTCTCTTACTATGTGCATAGATGCTTCAGTAGAAAAGTCTGGACCTGAGGCTATCTACAGATATTTGACCGGTGACTTGGTCTTACAACAACGACATGAAGCCAAAACTTGTTGGAAATAGTTTTTCTAGAAGGAGGAAATGAACTTTGTATTTCGAGTTATTAAATTGGACTTACATATGCACTTCCTTATATAGGCCTTTTGGAACATCCTCCATGACTCTTCAAACACCAAACCACATGGCTCTTCAAACACCAAACCACATGACTCTTCAAACTATCTCATAAGTGCATGAATACATGAATAACATAATTACTAATGCATGTAACAAGTTTAATAGCTAACATTCTCCTCCCTTAAACTTGTTTCTCCACGAACTTGGACGCCAAGCTTCTTCCTTAATTTTTGAAAGGCATCCGTCTTCAATGCTTTTGTGAAAATGTCGGCAACTTGATCACTCGAACATTTGTGGTGCAACTCCACCTCCTTCATCTTCACGTGTTCTCTTATGAAGTGAAATCGAGTGTCAATATGCTTTGATCTCTCATGATGAACCGGGTTCTTTGCTAGAGCAATGGCCGACTTGTTATCGATGTAGATCTTGGTCGCTTATTTTAGCCCATAGAGAGCCTTTTTCAGCTTGTACACCTTCTTTTCTTACCCTTTAATAATGAATCCTGGTGGCTGTTCAACATAAACTTCTTCTTCAAGTTTCCCATTTAGGAATGCCGACTTCACGTCCATTTGATGCATTTTCCACTGTCGTTGGGCCGCAAGTGAGATCAACAACCTCACCGTTTCTAGCCTTGCTACTGGGGCAAAGACCTCTTCATAGTCGATGCCATACTTTTGCTTATAGCCCTTCACGACCAATCTCGTCTTATGTCGCTCTACCACACCTTTGGCATCTCTCTTTGTCTTGTATACCCATTTAACACCAATGGGGTTTGAATCTTGTGGAAGTGATGTGAGTTCCCACGTATCATTTTTCTTGATGGAGTGAATCTCCTCCTCCATAGCTTTCCTCCATTTTGCCTCCTTATTGGCCTCCTCAAATGTCATAGGATCAAAGCCTGCAAAAAGACAAAAATTGTTGAACTCCTCCTCGTTCTCCCAATCAATGGGCTCAACTGGTTGAGTGGAGTCATAAATCTCTTGAACTCTCCTTGTCTTGCGTACAGGACTGGTAGAATCATCATGGTCTGAATCTTCATTTAAGGTAGTGGATGGTGACTCTCTCTTCTCCTCCTCACCATCAAGAGGAATGAGAATCCCCATGTCAATTGTCTTCCACTCCCAGCTTTGATTTTCATCAAATTTCACATCTCTTGACATCACAATCTTGCAAGTGACGGGTTATACAGCTTGTATCCGCTGCAGTTCTCACCATAGCCCAAGAATATGCATCTTTGGCTTTTATCTTCAAGCTTCGTGCGCTTCTCCTCCTGAATCTTAGCATAAGCAACACTTCCAAAGATTCGAAGATGATCGACCTTTGGCTTTCGAGAACTCCATGCTTCCTCTGGCGTCATGTCTTCAAGTCTCTTCGTTAGAAACCTGTTCAACAAATAAACAGAACAAGCCACAGCATCTCCCCAAAATTCCTTTGGGATATTTTTCTCCTTCAGCATACACCGGACCATGTTGAGAATTGTTCTATTCTTCCTCTCTGAGACACCATTTTGTTGTGGTGTTTGCGGCATAGTGAGTTGATGTTGGATGCCATGTTCCCTGCAGAAATTCTCAAACTCCTGCGACATATACTCGCCTCCACGATCAGTTCTCAAACACTTAAGCAGACATCCACTTTGTTTTTCAACAAAGCTCTGAATTCTTTGAATTTTGAGAAGACTTCTTTTTTCTCTTTTAGCATATACACCCAAGTCTTGCCACTAAAATCATCAGTAAAGGTTAGGAAATACCTATTACCACCAATAGACTCGGGCTTGATGGGTCCACATACGTCTGAATGCACCAATTGTAGACGTTTAGATGCTCTTTGACATCATACTTCTTGAATGACTCCCTTTGTTGCTTTCCCACAATGCAAACATCACAAAGGTTGTTAGGAGCATCAATCTTTGGCAATCCCACCACCATTTTCTTCTTCTCCATTAGCTTCAATGCCTCAAAATTGAGATGTCCATAGCGAAGATGCCACAGATTGCTGTGATCTTGAGTCGTTGCCTTCATGCACCTCGACTCCACAATTGAGAGCTTCAACGGGAACATCCTGTTCTTTGTCATCTTCACATGTGTAATCAGCCTGTTATTCTTATCCAACAAGCTAAGAGCTAGATCGCTCGTCTTGATGCCATATCCTCTTTCCAACAATTGTCCAATACTCAATAAATTACTTTTTATAGTAGGGACATAATAGACATCAGAGATGCAAAGCTCCCTACCATTTTGAAGTTTAAAGACAACATCACCTTTTCCTTCAATTGGACATTTGGAAAGATCACCAAATGTGATGTAGCCTTGATGACCTTCATCGAGCCTTGTGAAGAACTCCTTTCTTCCACTCATGTGATTTGAGGCTCCCGTGTCTATGAACCATGTGACCGTTTGAGGCGGCTCAATTTCATTATAGGACATGAGCAACACTTGTCCTTCACTTAGCTCCACATGATTAGCCTTTTCTCCACCATCATTGTCAGAATTATACCAACAATCATAGGAGAAATGGCCATATTTCTTACAAACATAGCACTGGATATGAGATTTATCATACCTTCCTTTCCGGCCACGACCTCGACCGCGGCCTCGGCCACGAGTTTCATGGCTTCCACGACCATTCCCTTCACTTTCATCACCATGGGTGCTGCTTTGTTCGTTGAAGTGGTTACCACGACCACTTCGTCCTTTGCCACCACGTCCACCTCTTCCTTGATGGTAGCCTCCTCTTGAAGATCCATCCTTCTTTTGAGAAGAGTTGGCTTGAAGCGCTTGCTCCATAGTCTTTCCTTCTTCTTTCTTCTTTCGCAAGCCTCTTTCTTCATAAACTTGTAGAGAGCCTTGGAGCTCTTCCACTGACATATCCTCAAGATCATTTGATTCTTCAATCGCCACAGCGATATAATCAAATCTTGAGTGTAGAGATCTCATGATCTTCTCCACAACACGTACGTCCTCAATCTTCTCACCATGTCGCCTCATCTCATGCACAATGGAATTTACTCGGTGAAAGTAATCACCAATGGATTCTGACCCTTCTTGTTGTAGGGCCTCAAAATCTGCTCGCAAAGATTGCAAGCGGATTTTCTTCACTCTTTCTACGCCATCAAAGGCTTTCTTCAAGATCTCCCAAGCTTCCTTAGAAGTTTTTGCAGAGGCGATCAACTCGAACGTGGCGTCATCTACTCCTTGGTAGATTGTGAACAACGCCTTCTTCTCCTTCTTCATCTCATCCTCCTTGGCTCCATTTACCACCGTGTTCCATGCTCCCATGGATCCCAACAAGGCCTCCATTTGGATACTCCATTTACCATAATTGGTTTTAGTTAAGAGGGGCACTTGGGTTTGGATAGAACTAGAAAAAGCCATAGGTGTCTTGGCTCTGATACCAGTTTTGTTGGAAATAGTTTTTCTAGAAGGAGGAAATGAACTTTGTATTTCGAGTTATTAAATTGGACTTACATATGCACTTCCTTATATAGGCCTTTTGGAACATCCTCCATGACTCTTCAAACACCAAACTACATGACTCTTCAAACACCAAACCACATGACTCTTCAAACTATCTCATAAGTGCATGAATACATGAATAACATAATTACTAATGCATGTAACAAGTTTAATAGCTAACAAAACTTTCCATGGAAAAAACAGGCAGAGGATCTTCCAGGAAAGAGAGAATTCAATATACATTGACGCGTTTTATGCCCCATATAGGTTGAGCATAAGCTGATCAAAAATTCCTGTGAATGGAATTTATTTCAACAATATATAGAAATTTCAAGCCCAAATTCTGATCACTATTCGTTTTATATCTTTTGCTCTGTATAATGTTCTAACCGTTGGCTCCATTTTCAATCTAGTTTCACTCAGGAAGAAAGTTGAGCCAAGAGAGCAGAATTGCTAGCAAATGAAGGCTTGGGGACTTCTTTTGTTGCAGCTACCTTTTCTCCTGATTCAAACAGCAACAAGCGTGCCACCAGCAGTAACTTGCCAAACGCAATGTGGAAACATCACTATTCCCTACCCCTTTGGGATTGGTCCGCCGAGTTGTTTCCGGCCAGGTTTCAACCTAATCTGCAATCACTCCCTGCCATCAAGCCCAAAGCTCTTATTGGGGAACGGCACCATGGAAGTGACTGACATCTTGTTGGCAGAAGGCCGGGTTCGTATTCGGAACACTATAGCCTCTATGTACTGCAGCAATTCTTCCGAAGAGTTAGGTGCATCCAAAGTCGTAACATGGAGTGTCCTCAGGCCTTACACCTTCTCAGAAACCCGCAACACAATCACTGCCATCGGATGTGGCACAGTTGCTCTTGTCACGAATCCTGAAGGCACAGGTTCCCCATATGCAAGTCTCTGTGCATCCGCTTGTCCCCAGGATTCCAGTCTTATACACGATCGATCATGCACAGGTATTGGTTGTTGCCAGACATCTATTGCCAAGGGCATGAGGTCTTATGGAATCAACATGGTCGGAGCTCTAAATCTAACATCATCATCTTTCAATGGCGGGGGGTTCTGCGTCAAGGCTTTCCTGGTTGACACAGAGGCATTTAGTTTTTCTCAGGCCTACTTATCCGAAGATTTCTACCCTGCGAACTCCAAGGTTCCGGTAATCCTTGATTGGGCGATATCAGAGGCACATCAACGTCGTGCCACACTGCAAGAAATAATTTGTCTTCTTTCGCATGTCAAAGCCAGAACAGCTACTGCTATGATGTTACAAATGGTGACGGGTATCGCTGCAACTGCTCCCATGGGTTCGAGGGCAACCCATATATTTTCAATGGATGCAAAGGTACAACATTTTTTCCATATTAATTTGGCTAACGCAGAGATTTACAGAAGGAGACATTCTGTCGATAACAAATTTAGACAATTTCAAATATCTCAATCTAAAATTCTTTTATTCTAAAGGTCTAGTTATGCTTGTGTGGAGGTTAGTTAATGCTAACAAGGAACTAATTAGACTTGAGCAAATTCAAAGAGTGAGTGCAAGAAAAGGAAACAGTTGGCTAAAATTAGATCAGTTTTAACGTTGCCAAAATATGCATGCTATCTGTTAGTGTTTTCTAAGGTATTTACGCAAATAATTGCAATTTCTACTTTGGCTAAAAGTTACACATGGAATCTAATTGACATATTCTAATTGTTGCATTTTATAGTAGTATAGCATATAGATCTATTCTATGCATCGAGACGATGGATTGCAAGAGAATTGGAACAGCATAATTGCACTCAATTAGTATCAAATGAGCTTGGTGCGGACAGTACAACACTTCTAGCTCTTGTAAGACGGCATGAGTTGATTCTCCCAAGAGTTCTCTCTCTTCCATGGGGAGTGTTCTTTCTCTAATCTATGTCCTTAGCCGATGAAAAACTGCATAAGTTTGATTTCTGTTCGCAATAGTCAAATCACCTCAAAATCTAGACAGCATTACTACCTCAGTTATATGAACACATAACAATCTAATTGGGTTTCCTGTGGCTTGACAGATATCAATGAATGTGAACTTCGGACAAATCCCTGCCCAGGGTATTGTCTAAATAATATTGGGGGGTTTTCATGCGCCTGTCCACAAGGCACGCATCCTGCAATTAATGGCAGTATCCTATATGTTAATGCTGATGGAAGCTACAATTGTTCACCCAAAAAGGAAGGATTCATCCAAGCCCATATAGGTGCATGTATTTTCCTACCTGCAGCTCGATTCTTTGATTTGCTAAAACTTATTTCAGAAAAACATAGACCTCATAGTTATAAATGGACTGTTATTGTAGGTATCATTGTCGCAGTTTGTACTGGTGGAGTAGGAATTCTGGTCCTTTGTGTTTTCAGTTATCTGCTCTGTAGAAGATTTGGGCAAAGAAGAATCAAGAAACACAAAGAGAAGTGTTTTCGCCGAAATCATGGCTTGCTGCTGCAACAACTAATTTCTTCTACGGAAGATGATGTCCAGAGGACCAAGATATTCACTTTAGAGGAGCTTGAGAAAGCAACCAACAATTTCGACGACACTAGGATTGTTGGCCGTGGAGGGCATGGAACGGTATATAAAGGCATTCTATCGGATCAACGTGTTGTTGCCATTAAGAAGTCTGAAATAGTTGTGCAGAGTGAAATTGAGCAATTCATAAACGAGGTTGCTATTCTTTCTCAGATTAACCACAGGAATGTGGTTAAGCTCTTTGGATGTTGCCTTGAAACTGAAGTTCCCCTCCTACTTTATGAGTTCATTTCTGGAGGAACCCTTGCTAACCATCTCCACTCTCTTGACAATCAGAACTCATCATTATCTTTTAAAGATCGTCTTAGGATCGCAACTGAGGTTGCAGGAGCACTTGCCTATTTACATTCTGCCGCATCAATATCAATCTTCCATAGAGACGTCAAGTCATCCAACATACTACTTGACCATAATTATACAGCAAAAGTGGCGGACTTTGGCTTGATAAAACTCGTATAACCACAGCGGTTCAGGGAACTTTTGGTTATTTGGATCCTGAATACTACCATACGGGACAACTAACTGAGAAGAGTGATGTTTATAGCTTTGGTGTCATTCTTGTGGAGCTATTAACAGGAAAGAGAGCAATTTCAACACCCTTCTCAAAGATGGCAAAAATCTAGCTATGCATTTCATTTCGTCATTCAGAGAGAGGTGTCTGGTTGAAGTACTAGATGCTAGAGTTTCAAGGGAGGGAAGAAAAGAGGAGCTCGAAGCAGTTGCCAGACTTGCATTAATGTGCTTAAGACTCAAAGGTGAAGAAAGGCCAGCAATGAAGAAAATTGAGCAAGAGCTGAATCTGATCCATAAAACCAAGATACAGAAACACGATCATCGGGAACGACAAGAACAAGATTGTGAAAACTCTGGTGGATTTGGAACAAATACTTTGAGTGAAAATACTACAAATGATATCACTAGGTTGTATAGCTTGGAAAAAGAATTTATGTTGTCCATTAATCACCCACGATGATTGAGTCAGATGCAATATGTATTATGTCTTCCAGAAGTGGCTATTGTTGTGATCTCGAGCAGTCGTGTTTTCCATGTTAAAGAATAATGGTGCTCATGTTTAATGTTAATTTAATCTGAATTTTAATTTACCATAGAAGACAAATTAACTTACCAAATCAAGGTAGTTAGTAACTCTGGACTTTTGATGCTCATATTTTAGACGAGCGATTCTTAGAAAGTGATTCTAACTAAAACAATGACATTTTCTGAATCCATACTTTACAAATTATTAGATTTAGAAAATCTTTTTTAAATTGTCACTAAGATTGTTAACCTTGTTAGTTCTAGGAATCAATCTGATAACTAATCAATGTCACCGATCTAATTGGCACGTCGGTGAATATCAGTGGGAGGTTTTCCATTCAATAGAATGTTTCTTAATTAAAGAACCACATTTCTATTATCTTCCTTGGTTAAACACCAAATAGACTTGTATAAGTCAGTCTCAATATACTGTATATCAGTATAACCCCTGTATAAAGAATATTAATTCACTTATACAGTACTTGGAGTGAGGTACGCTTATAGCAAATCTCCTTAAGACAATTACGTCTCCCGTTACGGTGCTAACGAGTTATTGGACGCTTGTTTCCCAAGATACAACACTTCTTCACGGTATTTAGATAGCACTACCAAATCACCGTACGGTCGAATCGAAATTAATCAATACCTTCACAGGATTATCAATGCAGCAGGACCATCCACTGTAATAAATCTCAGGAAGAATATATGGCTTTACTTTGGAGGAACACCCATTATAGAAAAAGGAGGGAGATAGAAGAATATTCTTCTTTGAAAGTCACAGATTCAGACAATAATTCTATTAAAGAATCTGTTGAATTTTCTAAGCCTTCTTTCAGAACGAATCTTGCTTCAGAATTCGATTTACTTCTTCACTTCGGAATCCGAGTTACAGAGTATTCAGAACTTGAGTTACAGAAGAAGGGAGAGAGAGATGTGTTCTGTTGCTGTGCTTTTCATAGAATGAAAGAAAGGAGCGCTATTTATAGTGCTTCGGGAAGGGCAGAGGCGTAAATTAGAGTCCGAACGGTTGCAACGGTTCGGTCTGAACCATTACAATGGATCGTTCCAGACAGGAACCGCATAGACTGTTGCAACGGTTCGCGTGCGGTTTCCTTTCAGCTGTTGCACGGGTCCGGATAGCGAAGCGGGCGCGATCCGCTGTAACACCGTACCCGTGAGGCCCGGTTCAAAAAGAACCGGACCGGGTAGGATTACCGAACCCAAACCCAAACCCGGCGGCGCGCACGCGTGTGGGCATGGTTTCCTTCTAATCGTGCGCGAAAACTCCAAGTACCCAAAGGGCACACCCTTTGTTCTCATTATTCTCTAATTTAAACACTTCAAACTTCCATCCCATGTCCAATGTGGGACTAAATGCTTTTGGCTACCTTTAGTCCACTTTGGCTTTTGAATTAGGCAAACTTTAGACTTGAATATCTCATTCATTCGAAGTCGTAATTGAACATGTGAATATACCACATTCATCCCCAATGGAAGGAGAACACACTCCAACCATTATTCAATTGATTCTATCAATGGATCTCGTCATAATTCAACTCAAAGATTCACATTTAGTTCTTCATATTTCCCAACAAACCTTGTTGCAGGAAGGTATGGTTTCACATTCATGTCTCAAGACAGAGAGTGTGCCAGGTATGAATGTTACCATCTCACCCTCATCGTGTTGAAGGCTTCTCTCCCTTATGTTTTGAGTGCGATATAAGACAAAGCTGTCTCCTGTGCTAGATGATTCTCATTTTTCTCAAATTAAAATTTATTTGTTCATTAAAATTTCTCAATGTTAAGTTTTGCCCATGTTTGATTTGAATTGCTTAGCTGAATAAGACTTGTCAATTGATTTGATACTCATAAAATTAGAATCTAATTATAACATAGAATTCTAATTTAGTCTTTTTCTTGAGATTAATTAATTAACAATCTTTTGATTGGGTTCTGACGATGATGATGAATATTATATTGATTACAAATTCTTCATTGATTGGAATTGACTAATTATAATTTTTATGAAATACATCATAAATTCCTAATTTTGATAGGAGATTACTGTTTCATGAAAATTGTATTATATCTAGATATTTAAATCATTCATAAAACTCTCTATAGTTTTCTCAAAGTTCTTTTGCTAAATCTCATCGAAAATGAATAAAATAAGTTTTGGGGCATTTTGCTACACCCCCTCATGTCAAACCATACTTAAGGGAAAAAATTCAGCTTTATAATTTTGTTCGCTTCAACCACCTCTTTTTTAAACCAATCACATGCATTCACATGTTAAGCGCAGAAGCGCTCCTCAGTGACAAAAGGCGTAAATGCCTCTACATTAATCGTTTCGAAAAGGCGGACTGCTTCAAAACTGCTAATTGCTGATATATATATGACTGCGATCATGATCACAGTCCTCACAAAAAAAAACCCTATTCTGAGAACTACGACTATGATCACAGTCCTCATAAAAAATGCCCAATTTTCACAAAAATGCCCTATTTCTGAGACTGTGACTATGAACGCAATCCTCACAAAAATATCATACTCATGAGTCTTGATAGAACTGCAATCATGATCGCAATTCTCTTTATGAAGATTGCGATCATGATCGCAGTCCTCTTTAGGACATGTTTCTGAGTCTTTATAGGACTGCGATCATGATCATAGTCCTCTTTATGATGTCTTATTTTTGGATCTTTATTAGGACTGCGACCATGATCGCAATCCTCACAAAACACAAATTTTCAGCCTATATTGAGACTGCAACAATGATTGCAGTCCATGCAAAATGCCCTAATTTCAATTAATAAAAAGATTGCAAACAAAATGCCCTAATTTCAATTAATGAAAGGACTACGACCATGTTACAGTCTTCTAATAAAGGACTGCGATCATAGTCGCAGTCCTGGTCGCAGTCTCACATAGAACTGCGATCATGTGTCGCAGTCCTTATTCAGTGCCATCATCAACAGACCCCATTCACCAGCATCGAATGATCCCCATTGCTTTCTAGATCTAAATGCTACATCGATCACTAACACAAACAAAAACTCATCGCGAGCACGAACAAACGAGATCTGCAAAAAGGTTGATTTCCAAAAAAAATTGGTTCGGGGGCTCCGACCCCTGAGACCCCCAGGGTGGAGCTTCCTGGCCCCTTCAACCCTCACGGCTACCTGACCGCACAGGTTGACCCCTGAATTACTCTGCATGGGGGTCAAGGTTGAGGGGAGAGCAACGTTGGGAACGATGGGGAAGGGTAAAAAGGAAATGAAAATATATAAATAAGTGGAGGTTGAGAGAAATCAGTTTATGCTGATGTGGATGATGCTGTAGCGAATTAAATTATAATGATGAGTTTTTTCTATTTATGAAGCAAATTAGGTGGTTGTAGCAAAATTTTCCATAAGTTTAACCTATTTTTCTCTAGTCCTAAAGGAATTTTCCATAAGCACGTGCCCTTTCAGCTTTCGCCAAAGCTTGGACCCGCAACTCTTCCTCGGACAAAAATCTCTTCGCAGCCAGTTGTGCCTGAAGAGACTCCAACCTGGAGGAATGATCAGTAAGATTTTCTTGAACCTGCGTCTTGGCAGCCTCCAGCTCTTTTAGCCTTTTTCTAGCAACAACAAGTTTCTACTCATTGGCCTCAATTAAGGCTTGCGCCCTGGCAATAGTAATCCGAGCAGAGGTGATAATTTGCTCTGCACTCTGGATGACGATTTCAGATTCCTTTGAATCGCCAATTAGCCTTTGGTAGTCAGCTTGGAAGTACTGGAGATGGCAGGCTTCTTCAGCCATTTGCTCCTCTATCTCCTTTCGCTCGTGCTCTTGAGCGGCGAGGAGCTTACTCAGTGTTGACCGAGCCTCATCCATTGAGCCAGTATTCTCCAGGGTCTTGAGCTCCTTCAGGTGGCTCCCCAGCTGTTCAACCAGCATCAAACACGCCCTAGCCTCCGAAGGACTCCTAGTGTGACTGATGTTCTCGATCTGATTCTCGAGAAGCATCCGGGCAAACTCAAAGAAACTGCCCCCGGAAAGGACCAAGTCAATACAGGACCTCATGGAAGAAAAAAAATTATCGCACTATTGATGTGTTAGCTCTTCCATGATGTTATTAGCTGGAGATAACCCTACTGATGTACTCCCGGACCCCCTTTCCATGACAGAACGAGAGACGGGAACCAGTTCAACTTGTGCAGGGCTGAGGCCGACAACAGGCTCATCAGACACTGAGGTCGTCGTCAATACCTTTGATAGGGAAGGGAGGAGTGTACTTGTAATACCCCTTTCCCGGAATACGTGCTTAGTTACGTATTCAGTCTTTCGACCGTATTTTCCGATTTACCTTCCGTATTTGACCGATTTTAATTTCAAATATCATTTTCTAATATTTAAGATTTTATGTGATTTTCTGGAATTTTCTGGAATTAAAATGAATTTCTCCGAAACCGGTGTCGGCCAGTACCGCTGACCGATTTCTGAATTTTTATCTTCCAAACTGTTAGGAATCTTTAGAAAGTCCTTTAGACTTTATTGCTTAGAATCACATTTCTTACTTATACACTTTTTCTGAGAATTTTATAAATTTATGAAAATTCCAACGGAGTCGGCAGGTGACTGATTCCGGGATTTTTAATTTTAAAACTACAAATTATTTCTTCAAACGAATTTCACCATGAGTCTTAAAATATTATTCTTGATTTTTGGTAAAATTTTTAGACCATTCCAAAATACTTGAATTTCGGGCATTTTTCCAAAATTTACAAAATTCCTTTTCCACTTCATTTCCACCTCATTTCCCACTCACCACTTCACCTAACCCCACTCACTCTCTCCCTCTCCCACAGCCGGCCAAGTGGCCAAGGAGAGGACACTCACCTCACCCCTCCTTTTGCAAGAAAACCCTCACTTCTATCCAATTTCCAACCCCTTTACAAAAATCCCAAACTATAAATTCCTATTCATTTGCAAATCACTCTTTTTCTCTCTTTCACTTCAACAAGAGAAGAGAAGCTCCATAATCTCCTCCTTCCACAACTGAACCCTAGCTCCAAGATTACTTCAAGACCTTTCCCTCCAGCCCAAGGCAACTCCAAGAGCACTTCTTCAACCTCAAGCTTCAACAACAAGTGTGGAGTGAAGCCATCATCCCCATCCTTGAATCAAGTCACAATTGAACCTATCCCAAGTGAGTATTTCACTCACCAAGACTTGTATTAGCCCTAGAATACTTATATCTACACTTCTTGTACACCTAGGTCACCAAAAATCACGAATTGAACCATCAAACACACTTCCAGAAATCCTGATCTGCTCACTGTTCTTCACAGTATTAGTCGACTCATCATAGGAACTAGTCGACTAGAACACTTAGCTGAAACTTAGTTTTCTGGAAAAACCCAGTATTAGTCGACTTGCCCCAAATATTAGTCGACTAACAAACTCTCTGGAAACCCCTATTAGTCGACTCCTAAATTTACCTAGTCGACCAATCCTTCCTGGACCAGAAAACCCAACTTTCTGTATCACAGACCTAGTCGACTGAAATATCTGTTAGTCGACTAGTGCTTCCTATTAGTCGACTAACCCTCTTACCCTAGTCGACTAACATGCACTAAAACAGAATTCCAACACTCCGTATCCCAGTTTTAGTCGACCCATCCAGACTCCTAGTCGACTAGAAACCCCTATTAGTCGACTAACCCTTACCCCTAGTCGACTAATTCTGGCTGTGTGTCATAGTTAATTTCTGTTCTGAATTTGGTTCTCATGCTTGTTACATGTGTATTATATCTTGCTTGTTCATGCTTCAATACTGGCTCTACATGACCTATTACTGGATGGTTGTATCTCTTGTTATCTCATGACTTGCTATTGCATATACTCGTTTCATGACATGTAAAATAGTAATATCACACCTATCATGCCATCCCTTAAAACTAAGCATGATACACCTGACTTTTATATAAAATATACCAACTTACACATGGGTCGGGGGAAATATGCGGATATCGATATGTGTTCGTGTTTACAGTGGTATTAGGATGTGCACCATGTTTCCGGTCTTACCTGCGGTACTCCAGGGGACCGAGGGGAGTGCTTCCTCCCTTTCCTGTTTACTGTCATGACAAGGGCATACATAAGACCCTCCTGTTTAGCCTAGCGGCAGGTTCCGTCTTCAAGCAACGGAACAATACTGGGCCGTGGTCCCGGGCATGCACGGGACCCACTGTAAACATAGTTCGTCGATACAACCGCTGTTTCCAATAACAACCTTGTTTCACTAGGATATGGATCTATGTGCTCTGGGACGCTGGGTCACATAGCTAGATATCACAGTAAGACAAGTAATAATAATAAGACGTTAATTGTAGATTTATTCTATATGACTTTATCTTTCTTAGTTTACATCTCTTGTCATGCATTGTTACTTGGTACTATTTCATTATCTCTATTCATGATCCTCGCCACTGGCTATCTTTATTTGTTGCATTATGTCTTGACCCTTTGGATTTGCATATTCAGATTCTGAGGCTTGGAACGAAGTGGAGCCTTCCACGGAGGACCTGGCTTATCTAGGGGAGCAGGCTGACCAGTTCTAGTTCCATCGTGCCCGACTTTGCTTTTTGGATCACGGATCTCTGTCCTTACGTGAGCACTTTTGTATTTTGATTGTACACCGTTCTTTTTGGGCTTGGGTTGTGATAAAGGACACTTGTAAAGTGATTTTGCTTATCATAACTTGTGCAACTTTGTATTTATATTTTGTAAGTTGGCATATGATTATACCACGCTGTGTGTGTTGTACTCTGATATTTGTTGTACTTATGCTTAGCGTATATACGTGGGGGCACCATCTGACCTACGTATATGCGTCGCAGTGACGTCCCCGTATCATTGGGATCGGGGCGTTACAGGTTGGTATCAGAGCCTAGGCTCTCAAACCTAAAAGTACAACCAAGTGGCAAATTCTAGTGATTTGCTAATGCCAACTACAATGTACAAAGTTATATAGTCCTTCTTGACTTCGTCCTTGATTCACTCCTCGTTTCCTAAACTCCTTCCCTTCGTTTCCAATTCCAGATCTTATCCCTTTCGGTATGGAGAGACGTTCGGGTCGCAACAATGTCGGGCAAGTACCGAATGGACCCGTAGGAGGAGAGGGTGCTGATGTCCTGAAGATCATTCAGACTATGCTGGGAAACCAGCAACAGCAGATGGAGAATCAGCAGCAGCAGACTGAGCTCCTCAGGCAGGAGTTGGCAGCCCCGAAGGAGCAGAAGCCGGGAACATTTCAGACTTCCGGCGGCTGCAACCGGCCATTTTCACGGGAGTCGAGAGACCGTTGGAGGCTGAACAGTGGTTGACGGACACCACCAATCTGCTGAACGCCGCCAGGGTGCCTAAGGGGAACCAAGTGGAGGTTGCAAAGATCCAGCTGAAGGACATAGCCCGGACTTGGTGGTGGCCGAAGAGGCCAGATTGGAGAAGCCTGTCTCCTGGGATACTTTCTCCAAGAGCTTCTACAGTCGTTTCTTCCCCGCCACTGCTCAGAAGGACATGGAGGAGCAGTTCATCAGGCTTCAACAGGGGGATAGATCCGTAGATGAGTATGCTGCAGAATTTCTTAGGCTGAGTCGCTTCGCCCCATACATGTGACGGATGAGGAGAAGAGGGCAAGCAGGTTTCAGCAAGGTCTGCAAATGGACATTCAGATGTTCCTAATGCCCCATCATCTGAAGACCTATGCAGAAGTTCTCACCAGCGCTCGAGAGGTGGAGCGTGGGTTTGAGAAGAAGCAAGGAGACCAGATGAAGGACCAGGCCATGAAGAGGCCGTTTGTACCGGTGGGTAGAGGAGGACCGTCCAGGGCAGCGAAGGTTCAGGCCAGGCAACCACTCAGGGCAGTTCCTTACCAGGTGGCTCGACCAGGCCTTATCTGCAATTTCTGCCAGAAGCCAGGACACTCCCAGCAAAATTGCCGGAGGGCAAACGGATGGTGTTTGGTGTGTGGAGCACGAGACCATGCCGTGGAGACCTGTCCACACAGGAGAATGGGGTTTGCTAACCAAACCTTGCCGGCACCTCAGGGGCAGAATGGACAGAGGGCACTACCAGGGCCAGTTGGGCAGAGGCATCAGGGACCAGTGATGAGGAGAGCTCTTCCCCTTCCCCCACCGCATGTTGCTCGCCCAGTGCAGAGAGGAGCCCGGACAGCAGCAGGGCGTGGTAGAGGTCAGGCCTACAACCTGTCAGCAGAGGAGGCTGAGGCTTCAGAGGAGGTGATTACAGGTAACATCAGAGTTCATTCAATACCTGTTCTCGCTCTCTTCGATTCGGGTGCATCCCACTGTTATATCTCCGATCATTTTGTGGCTTTACATTCTATACCTGTTAAGGCTTTAGACCGCAAATGGGAGATAAGTACAGGGAATGGGGTAGTTATATCTTCTAGAGTTTGTGCTGACTGTCCAGTGGAACTTTGTGGGAAGATCTTGGCCATAGATATGCTCGTACTAGACACCAAAGGGTACGACGTAATCTTAGGCATGACCTGGCTCAGTCAGTACCATGCGGTTATTGACTGTAGGGAGAAGAAGGTTATTTTCAGGATCCCCGTCAACCGGAATTTCAATTTAGTGGTGAGGTGAAGTCTACCAAGAGAAAGACTCGGTTGACTACTTCGGAGGTTCTGAAGGGAGTGCCAGTGTGGGATGGATTTCCAGAAGTCTTTGCTGAGATTTCAGGACTTCCACCGGAGAGGATAGTGGAGTTCTCCATTGATACAATTCCAGGGACAGCTCCTATATCTAAGGCTCCATACAGGATGGCACCGACGGAGTTGGAGATCTTGAAGAAGCAACTGCAGGAGTATTCGGACAAGGGGTTGATTCGGCCAAGCACTTCACCATGGGGAGCTCCAGTGCTCTTGGCGAATAAGAAGGATGGTGGTAAGAGACTTTGTATTGATTATAGGGAGTTGAACAAGGTCACCATCAAGAACAAGTATCCCGCCCCGGATTGATGACTTGTTTGATCAGCTTCATGGAGCCCGTGTATTTTCTAAGTTAGATTTGCAGTCGGGTTACCATCAGCTGAGGGTGAAGAAGGAGGATGTTCCGAAGACGGCATTCAGGACCCGATATGGCCACTATGAGTTTCTGGTTATGCCTTTCGGAGTCACAAATGCCCCAGCGGTCTTCATGGACCTGATGAACCGGGTGTTCTCTCCTTACCTAGATCAGTTTGTGGTTGTATTCATAGATGACATCCTGATCTATTCAAGGAATGAGAAGGAGCATGCAGAGCACTTGAAAATTGTGTTGCAGACTCTTCAGCAGGAGCAGCTTCATGCCAAGAGGAGCAAGTGTGAATTCTGGTTGGACAGCATAGCTTTCCTTGGACACATAGTTTCAGCGGAAGGGATTTCAGTTGATCCTAGTAAAGTCCAGGCAGTGAAGGATTGGCCAGTTCCGAAGACGGTGACTGAGATAAAGAGCTTTCTTGGACTAGCCGGATATTACAGGCGTTTTGTCCAGGATTTCTCTAGACTTGCAGCTCCGTTGACCAGGCTCACCAGGAAAGGGGAGAGATACATATGGACAGAAGAGTGTGATGCAGCCTTTGAGCAGTTGAAGCAGAGGCTTATCACAGCTCCAATCTTGAAGACTCCTTCAGGAAGAGGAGGGATGGTCATTTTCTGTGATGCATCAGGTAAAGGCCTGGGGTGTGTGCTTATGCAACATGATCATGTTATAGCATATGCATCTAGGCAATTGAAGCCTCATGAGAGGAATTACCCAACTCATGACTTGGAGTTGGCGGCTGTGATATTTGCATTGAAAATTTGGAGGCACTATCTTCTGGGGACAAAGTGTTGATATACACAGATCACAAGAGCCTCAAGTATATTTTCTCACAGAAGGAGTTGAATATGAGGCAGAGGAGGTGGTTGGAGCTTATGGCGGACTATGATATTGACTTGCAATATCATCCAGGCAAGGTCAATACCGTTCCAGATGCACTGAGCAGGATGCCAGAGAACAGAGTGCTAGTCCACCTTACTCAGCAGAGAGAGCTGATTCAGGAATTCATCAGATTGGATTTGATGCTGGTGCAAGGAGGTGATAAGGCAGGACAGCTTATGACTTTACAGATCCAGTCATCATTGATAGAGGAGATCAAGGAGGCTCAGAAGGAGGACCCCAGATTGCAGACATTCAAGGCTCAGATAGAGGCTGGATTGAGGACTGATGTCAGTATTCGTCCGGATGGTGCCTTATATTTTGGAGATAGACTATGTGTTCCCCGGGGAGAAATTAGACAGAAGATTTTGGAAGAAGCACACAGTTCAGCCTATTCTATACATCCGGGAGGAAACAAGATGTATCAGGACCTGAAGAAGCACTTTTGGTGGAATGCCATGAAGAGGGAGATAGCCCAGTTTGTTGCCAAGTGCTTGGTTTGTCAGCAGATTAAGATCGAGCATCAGAGATCAGCTGGACTTCTTCAACCTTTGCCGATACCCGAGTGGAAATGGGAGCACATCACCATGGACTTCGTGACGGCATTGCCTCGGAGTCCCAGGGGTAATAATGCGGTGTGGGTGATCGTGGATCGCCTCACCAAGTCAGCTCACTTCATACCATTCAGGGTGGGCCAGTCAACTGAGGTTCTGGCAGATAAGTATATGAAGGAGGTGGTTCGTCTGCATGGAGTTCCAGTTAGTATTGTGTCAGATAGAGACACCAGATTCAGATCTCATTTCTGGGAGAGTCTCCAAGAAAGTCTGGGAACTCGTCTGAAATTCAGTACTTCTTATCATCCTCAGACAGACGGACAATCTGAGAGGACCATCCAGATTCTTGAGGATATGTTGAGGGCTTGCATGATTGACTTCGGAGGATCTTGGGAGGACCATCTTCACTTGGCCGAGTTTTCATATAACAACAGCTATCAGGCAAGTATCAAGATGGCACCCTTTGAGGCACTGTATGGAAGGAAGTGCCGATCACCGATTTGTTGGGATGAAGTCGGTGAGAGGAGTCTTTTGGGACCTGAGATTCTGATGCAGACTACAGAGAAAGTCAGGGTTATCAGAGATCATCTCAGGGCTGCTCAGAGTAGACAGAAGAGTTGGGCAGACACTCGGAGGAGGCCATTGGAATTCCAGACCGGAGATCATGTGTTCTTGAAGATATCACCTACCAAGGGAGTTATCCGGTTCGGTACACGTGGGAAACTAAGTCCGAGGTATATCGGCCCATTCGAGATCCTGGATCGTGCGGGAGATGTGTCTTATAGATTGGCGTTGCCGCCATCTTTGGACGAGGTGCATAATGTCTTCCACGTGTCTCAGTTGAGGAAGTATGTTAGGGATGACAGCCATATTCTGGATCATTCCGAGCTGGGGCTACAACCGGATTTATCATACCTAGAGCAGCCGATGGCCATTCTGGATAGAAGTGTCAAGACACTGAAGAACAGAGCTATTCCATTGGTATTGGTGTCTTGGAACAGGCATGCGCCAGGAGAGGCCACTTGGGAGCGAGAGGACGTTATCCGGGGGCGTTATCCTCAACTTTTCACATCCTGATTTGGTATGACTTTTTCCTTCTACCCTTCCTTCCAGTTATCCTTCTTTGTATCCGTATCTATCTATTGCTCTTCCTGTTATCTTTCACCTTATGAAATTTCGAGGACGAAATTTTTGTAAGGTGGGTAGATTGTAATACCCCTTTCCGGAATACGTGCTTAGTTACGTATTCAGTCTTTCGACCGTATTTTCCGATTTACCTTCCGTATTTGACCGATTTTAATTTCAAATATCATTTTCTAATATTTAAGATTTTATGTGATTTTCTGGAATTTTCTGGAATTAAAATGAATTTCTCCGAAAACGGTGTCGGCCAGTACCGCTGATCGATTTCCGAATTTTTATCTTCCAAACTGTTAGGAATCTTTAGAAAGTCCTTTAGACTTTATTGCTTAGAATCACATTTCTTACTTATACACTTTTTCTGAGAATTTTATAAATTTATGAAAATTCCAACGGAGTCGGCAGGTGACTGATTCCGGGATTTTTAATTTTAAACTACAAATTATTTCTTCAAACGAATTTCACCATGAGTCTTAAAATATTATTCTTGATTTTTGGTAAAATTTTCAGACCATTCCAAAATACTTGAATTTCGGGCATTTTTCCAAAATTTGCAAAATTCCTTTTCCACTTCATTTCCACCTCATTTCCCACTCACCACTTCACCTAACCCCACTCACTCTCTCCCTCTCCCACAGCCGGCCAAGTGGCCAAGGAGAGGACACTCACCTCACCCCTCCTTTTGCAAGAAAACCCCTCACTTCTATCCAATTTCCAACCCTTTACAAAAATCCCAAACTATAAATTCCTATTCATTTGCAAATCACTCTTTTTCTCTCTTTCACTTCAACAAGAGAAGAGAAGCTCCATAATCTCCTCCTTCCACAACTGAACCCTAGCTCCAAGATTACTTCAAGACCTTTCCCTCCAGCCCAAGGCAACTCCAAGAGCACTTCTTCAACCTCAAGCTTCAACAACAAGTGTGGAGTGAAGCCATCATCCCCATCCTTGAATCAAGTCACAATTGAACCTATCCCAAGTGAGTATTTCACTCACCAAGACTTGTATTAGCCCTAGAATACTTATATCTACACTTCTTGTACACCTAGGTCACCAAAAATCACGAATTGAACCATCAAACACACTTCCAGAAATCCTGATCTGCTCACTGTTCTTCACAGTATTAGTCGACTCATCATAGGAACTAGTCGACTAGAACACTTAGCTGAAACTTAGTTTTCTGGAAAAACCCAGTATTAGTCGACTTGCCCCAAATATTAGTCGACTAACAAACTCTCTGGAAACCCCTATTAGTCGACTCCTAAATTTACCTAGTCGACCAATCCTTCCTGGACCAGAAAACCCAACTTTCTGTATCACAGACCTAGTCGACTGAAATATCTGTTAGTCGACTAGTGCTTCCTATTAGTCGACTAACCCTCTTACCCTAGTCGACTAACATGCACTAAAACAGAATTCCAACACTCCGTATCCCAGTTTTAGTCGACCCATCCAGACTCCTAGTCGACTAGAAACCCCTATTAGTCGACTAACCCTTACCCCTAGTCGACTAATTCTGGCTGTGTGTCATAGTTAATTTCTGTTCTGAATTTGGTTCTCATGCTTGTTACATGTGTATTATATCTTGCTTGTTCATGCTTCAATACTGGCTCTACATGACCTATTACTGGATGGTTGTATCTCTTGTTATCTCATGACTTGCTATTGCATATACTCGTTTCATGACATGTAAAATAGTAATATCACCACCTATCATGCCATCCCTTAAAACTAAGCATGATACACCTGACTTTTATATAAAATATACCAACTTACACATGGGTCGGGGGAAATATGCGGATATCGATATGTGTTCGTGTTTACAGTGGTATTAGGATGTGCACCATGTTTCCGGTCTTACCTGCGGTACTCCAGGGGACCGAGGGGAGTGCTTCCTCCCTTTCCTGTTTACTGTCATGACAAGGGCATACATAAGACCCTCCTGTTTAGCCTAGCGGCAGGTTCCGTCTTCAAGCAACGGAACAATACTGGGCCGTGGTCCCGGGCATGCACGGGACCCACTGTAAACATAGTTCGTCGATACAACCGCTGTTTCCAATAACAACCTTGTTTCACTAGGATATGGATCTATGTGCTCTGGGACGCTGGGTCACATAGCTAGATATCACAGTAAGACAAGTAATAATAATAAGACGTTAATTGTAGATTTATTCTATATGACTTTATCTTTCTTAGTTTACATCTCTTGTCATGCATTGTTACTTGGTACTATTTCATTATCTCTATTCATGATCCTCGCCACTTGGCTATCTTTATTTGTTGCATTATGTCTTGACCCTTTGGATTTGCATATTCAGATTCTGAGGCTTGGAACGAAGTGGAGCCTTCCACGGAGGACCTGGCTTATCTAGGGGAGCAGGCTGACCAGTTCTAGTTCCATCGTGCCCGACTTTGCTTTTTGGTTCACGGATCTCTGTCCTTACGTGAGCACTTTTGTATTTTGATTGTACACCGTTCTTTTTGGGCTTGGGTTGTGATAAAGGACACTTGTAAAGTGATTTTGCTTATCATAACTTGTGCAACTTTGTATTTATATTTTGTAAGTTGGCATATGATTATACCACGCTGTGTGTGTTGTACTCTGATATTTGTTGTACTTATGCTTAGCGTATATACGTGGGGGCACCATCTGACCTACGTATATGCGTCGCAGTGACGTCCCCGTATCATTGGGATCGGGGCGTTACAGTACTTAATTCAGAGATAGAGGGTTTAGAGTCAACCTTTTTTGTTCGAATGTGATGCTTAAAACTCCAAGAATGTATTCACAATATTTATGTACTCCTTCTGAATCACCGTAGTAGTATGAACTATTACGGGTCGATCCTCAGGGAGAGCTCGCGATGGAAGCTTTAACGGTTAAGTGTTGAAGAGAGAAAACGAAGATTCTTCTATGTTCAAAAGAAATAAAAGAACATGGAAAAGTAAAGGAAGAATTCGTGGTGGTTTGGTTTCATGAAAAGAAAGGCGATGTAAAAGAAAATGAAAAGAACTTGAAAAATTGGACTTGCTTGAAAAGAAAACTTGCTAAAGAAAACTTTGGAAAAACTTTTAGATGAAAGAAACCATGACTAGCTAACCTTTCTAATTTGCTAACTTACTAATCTCATTATGGTGATGCATGCCTCATGTTGATTCATCGGCGAGGGTTTGTCTTGCTTGTTGGTCAAATTACTTTCCCACTTGAAAGATGAGTGTTCTTCTCGGTCTTGGCTTGTAGCCTCATTGATTCATCGGCTCCCGAGATAGAATTTCAATGGTGGAATCAAGGAGTGCCACTCAAGGTAGTGCTAAGGAGTAAGATACAAGATTCATTAGTCATTCAAGGCCATACTCAAGCTAGCATTGAAGTAAGAAAATTGTACTACAAACCAATAGCAAAGTTAGGTGATCCATCTCTATGTTCCATCAAGGCACTTGTTCTAAAGACAAGGCTCTAAATGAGGCTCACATGAATCATATGGAATTACAACAAGCACTTGCCAAGAATGAAAGTAACTCAACTTCATTGGGGATGAAAGAGACTCAAAATTTGCAAGATTAAAAGTTAGCAATCACCCAAGAGTTAGAAGTTAGCAAAGTTAGTGGTTAGCTAGTCATGTTAGAAGTTTAGCTAGACATTACCATGGAAAGAAAACAACAATTCATAGTAGAATAAAAATGCAATGAAAGTAAAGCTTGAAGAAAGTAAAGCAAGAAAGTAATGCACTAGAAATTGCAAAGATGAGAAGAGAGATGGATAAATTCTTGCTTCAAGTTGTCACCCCTTTGATTACAAGCTCTCACACTCTTTCTTTCTCTCTTTTGCAGAATTTCTAGGAGGAAGAAGGAGATTACAAGAGCACTAAAAAACTAGAGAAAAATCCCTAAACTCTTCTCTAAAATACAAGCTCTCACACTCCAAGTCTCTCCTCCTTTGTCGCAGAGGCCCTGGTGGTCTATTTATAGGCTTCATAAGAGGAGGCTCCCAAATCTAGACCGTTGGATCAAATCGCTGGCTCAACGGCCAGATTCTTGCCGCGGATCCGCGGCCATAGCCGCGTTTCCGCGGCAGAATCTTGGCCGTTGCGCCAACGAATTCTGTTGCCGTTCTGTTGGAGTCTGTTGGCCACGTGGATCTTCTAGAAGGCTGAGTGTATACGAGGATGACTCCAGATCTGGGCTAGACTTTTGGGCTTTTCTTTTTGCTTTTAATTAATCCCTTTAATTCTTGATAAATCCTTGATTATGGGCCTTCCTCTCCATTAATGTGGACCTGCAATTTTAGAGAGAAAAACATAAAAAACTCATTTTTATTTATATAAAGCATGATATGGAAGTGGAAAATGATGCAAAAATGAATAACAATCACACCCCCATACCTAGCTTTTGCTCGTCCCCGAGCAAAAAGAAAAAGAAAGAAAAAAAATTTCTAACTAAATTATTAAACCACTTTCGTAGGTGACACGATTGCACTGAGCATGTGCAACAAGCCGTTAAACCTCTAGGTTACCCTAGAGGAGGAGTGTTGTCTCCTGAGGGTTTTCAGCGGATTGCACCCACAAAATCCATAAAGAAAATGAGAAAAATGTTAGTGAAAATTTTGATCCATATTTTCAAGAATCTTACTTGATCTTATAGGTTTCAGGTTGCCCTAAACTCGTCATTCTTTTTATAAGTGTCTATTTAGAGTTTTGTCTTTAACTTAGGTTAAGTTTTTAAGGAAAAGATCAAAGACCGGATTTTGCATCAATCCTAGTATATATACATCTATAAATATGAAGGATCTTTCTCAGACTAAGTTCATTTATTTACTAATATATACAATATATATATATATATATTTTACAATATACATTTATTTATTTTTCCTTAGCTTCCTTAGGCTTTCTAATTTACCCATGTAACGAGCCTCTTACCGATGACTCCCAAACCAGTAGGTCTTAGGGCACCAGATGAAGATACATCCCTCAGGTTCAAGGACTCGAGTAAACTAGGCCACGAATACTAAGGACTTAACCACCTTTAGGCGTGACTGGCCATGCTTTTAAGGCACGGCTAACCAGCTTAATTAGTGGCTAAGTATTTATTTAGTTATTTATATTTATTTATATATATATTTTTTCTTCTCTTTTTTTTATTTTTTATTAAATATATATGTAAATAAAGTCACAAAGTCTTTGATTAATCCCTCAATATGTTTAATGTATATATCCTAAAGAAAGAATTAAAATCTAGTTATCTTTCTTATCCTTTTTTACTTAACCTAAAAATCCAACAAAACTCCTCTTTTCGACTTATAATTAGAAATCATAGTTAAGATTTTTCTTAATCCCTAAAGTCAAGTTTGATTCTTTAAAAATGGATCAAAAATTTTTTTCTCTTTTTTTTTTCTTTTTTCTATAAGAAAAAGTAAAATCTAAAGAAAATGAAAAAATCTACAAAGAAAGGTAAAATCTAAAAGAAAATAAAAATCCTAGAAAGAAAATGAAAATCCTAAGTTAGAATCTACCCCCCATACCTATCTCATGCATTGTCCTCAATGTATGCAAGATAAAATATGCACGAAATAGGTAAAGGTACAAAATCACTCCCTTCGTCGTTTTGGACCAGCGGTGGTGCTAGGTCCAGCCGACTGTGAACGCCTCAGCCCAGCCTCAATACTATCCAACCTAGAGGATTGCTCCTCTACTTTCTTCCTCAAACGAACCTGTCCCCTAAAAATCTTTTTCATGCCCTTCCAAAGGGTGGACATGAAAGCACGCGAGTCCGCAGGGGGGTCCTGATGCCAGAATGCAGGTTCATCTTTCTCCTCTAAACTTTCCTCAGAAGAGGACTCCAACAGCACATCCTCGGGTTGGACACTAGGGGTCCAGACTGCATGTAAGCAGCTGTTGTAAGAACTAGTGGGTCTCTCTTGTGTAACAAACACCCGGTCATAAGAGTCAAAGACAACGTCCGGTAGGAAAGTCCTACACAGACGCGTAATCAGAGTAGCATGTGAGTGTTTAGCACCCCGGGTGCGTGAGGAGTTTGTAATTATGGAATGGAAGATGGTCCTGTTGAGGCAGACCGTGTGCTGCCTCGTCATAAGGTCATGGATAATGTGTAACACTGGACGGTTAAATGAAGTGGTATGGTCCAGACCTAAGATATTGCGTTGGACCCATCGGCCAACGCAATGTACATTTCGGAATGTGGTGCTGGCCTTAAGCCCGCGGTCTTGCTCGATGCAGCGAGCCCCCATAATGGTCATATAATCAATAAGTGGAAGGGGGTCGCTATGCTGTGGGTAAATAGGGACATGCGTGAGTTCCTCAAGGAGAGGAAGCGTGATAAAAATGTCTCCTAAGGGCATGTAGACCGTGAATTGATACGTGTGTAAATCAACAGATGCATGATCAATAGCATTATAGAATGAGGTGACTAACTCAGGGCAATAGTATGCATCATTATCAGTGTTATCATACACAAGCGTGTACCAATCCCATGCACGTATCCTATCTATGAATATGTGCCCGTACCCATTGGGATCACAGAATATTTTCGAAAAATCCTTCTCAGCAAATACACTCGGTGCCATGTTAACAATGTAAATCAAAACAGTAAATTGGGAGATGGAAAATCAAACCGCCCTCGGAATACGTGGGGGCAACAATCGGACTAGCAGAGGGCACGGGATGAGGAATTGGGATGATCGGGCACCAGTTCGGCCACCAGCGCAGGAAATCGACGGGAAAAGAATTTGGCGGCGCTCCAGCAGATCAAGGATGGCCGCGGATCCGCGGCAAATGTCGCGCAAACGCGGCGGACAGACAGACTCTGAGGAAGAGGGAAATTCTTTGGGCGGCGCTGGAAGAGTTGTTTTCAGATCAGGGAAGCGTTTTGGGTTTGAGGGAAAAAAAGGTAGGGTAGAGAGAATTTATAAGGAGGTGAAAGGTAGAAGTTCCAAAATAACCCTGGGTGAGATGGAATATTTACAAACCTAGGATTCTTTGAAAAAGAAGTTAGGAAAAAGTGGATCTCTTGATGCCAATTAGCACCAAAGTCCAGAGTTTAGAAGTTTTATATTTATTTTTTATTTTTATTTTTATTTACAAAAGGGGTCCCGAAATAATATGCATGGAAATCAGGGAAACTGTACAGATGAAATGGTCACATATATACTGGGTCACAAAGACTCAGTTCATGAATTTCTTGTGACACAAATTCAGTGGTAAAAAATGGCTTCAAACGTTGACCGTTCACAGTGAATTTATTGTCATTTCTCGGATCAAGAATCTCAATAGCACCGTGTGGGTAGACTTTTTGCACAATGTAAGGTCCTGACCACCTGGTTTTCAATTTACCCGGGAAGAGGTGGAGTCTTGAGTTGTACAACAGAACCTTTTGTCCTGAGACAAAAATTTTCCGGTGAATGGATTTATCATGAATGAGTTTGGTTCTGTGTTTTGTTATCCGAGCATTGTCATATGCCTCATTTCTCAGCTCTTCTAGCTCGGATATTTGTAATTTCCTCAAGGCACCGGCTTTATCCAAATTCAAGTTCAGCTGCTTTATAGCCCACATAGCCCGGTGTTCCAACTCCACAGGCAAGTGATAAGGTTTTCCAAATACAACTCGATATGGAGACATACCGAGGACAGTCTTGTAAGCGGTCTTGTATGCCCATAAGGCATCAGTGAGTTTGATGGACCAGTCTTTACGGTTCTGTCCAATGGTCTTCTCCAAAATGAGTTTTATTTGTCTATTAGTGACTTCCACTTGCCCGTTGGTCTGAGGATGGTATGCCGTGGATAATTTGTGAGAAATAGAGTATTTGCGCATTAGGGCTTCAAAAGCCCGATTGCAGAAATGACTCCCATTGTCACTTATTATTGCACGGGGGGCTCCGAAGCGAGAAATGATATTTTCTCGTAAAAACTTAATGACAACTTGGTTGTCATTTGTCCTTGTTGGAACTGCTTCAGCCCATTTTGAAACATAATCTACAGCTACCAAAATGTATTGGTTGCCATAGGACAGAGGAAAGGGTCCCATAAAGTCGATGCCCCAAAGATCAAAGATTTCGACCTCCAGAATGGGTGTAAGGGGCATCATGTCTTTCCGTGTAATTCGACCGTCATTTGACACCTGTCACATAGCTTGCAGAAAGTATATGCATCCTTAAAGAGAGTGGGCCAGTAAAATCCACTCTGAAGTACTTTCTCAGCAGTTTTTCGTGGACCAAAATGTCCACCGCAAGCGAGTTTGTGACAGAACGTCAAGACACTCTGATGTTCATCCTCAGGAAGACACCTTCGTATTATCTGGTCAGGACAATATTTGAATAAATATGTTCATCCCAAAAGAAGAACCGCATTTGACACATGAAGCGGTGTTTGTCCTGGCCTGACCAATGAGAAGGTGTTTGCCCGGTAGCAAGGTAATTTGCTATGTTAGCATACCAAGGCTCTCCACACATTACAAAAATTTGTTCGTCAGGAAAATTGTCATTAATTGGTATTTCTCCTTTGGTGCATTGGGGATTCTAGACAAGTGATCAGCTACCACATTCTCAACGCCCTTTTTATCCTTAATCTCCCGATCAAACTCTTGCAAAAGAAGTATCCATCGAATAAGTCTTGCCTTAGCATCCTTCTTTTGCATTAAGTATTTTAGGGCGGAGTGATCGGTGAAAATAGTCGTCCTGGACCCTAGCAGGTATTGGGGAAATTTCTCCAACGCAAAGACAACAGCCAAAAATTCCTTTTCAGTAGTTGTGTAATTGAGTTGGGCTTCATTCAGCGTTCTGCTAGCATAGTAAATTACGTGTTGCCTAGTATCAATACGCTGCCCTAAAACAGCGCCGATAGCAAAGTCTGAGGCATCACACATAATCTCAAATGGCTTGGTCCAGTCAGGTGCAGAAATGATAGGTGCAGAGACAAGTCTATACTTAAGTTTCTCCCAGGCTTGTTGTAACGCCCCGATTCCACGGATACGGGGACGTCACTGCGACGTATATGCGTAGGTCCGAAAATGCACCCACACATATACGCTAAGCAAAAGTACAACAAGAAATGATCAGAGTGCAACACAAAGCGTGGTATACACACATATATGCCAACATAAAAGTACAGATACAAAGTCATCACAGTATGATAAACATTACATATTACATATGTCTTTTATCATAACAAGTCCAAAAGTCAAATATACATTAAGAAGACAAAATGCTCACGAGTAGGATGAAGATCCCGTGAGTCAAAAGGAGTCAGGTGCAAGGAACTGGAGCTAAGATGCCTGCTCGCTAAGGAGAGCTCGATCTACGGTGGACAACTCCACTCCGATCCAAGCTCCGGAATCTGAATATGCAAATCCAAGGAGTCAAGACATATAACAATAAATGAGCTACAGCCAAGTGGCTAAGAGACAAGAATAGAGATTAGAACACAAGTATAGTATGTAAGGATGGATATAACATAATCATAAAATAAGGAATGCAAGGCAAAGCTGATTACAAGCAAAAGTGATTGTATATACTTAAGTCACGGTCCCATGAGACTAGTACATCGAAGGAATAATCCAAACAAGGAAACCCTCATATATATACCTTTGTCTCATGCCACAGAAATCCCAAGCATATAGAATCAGAGTTGCAAATCATGTGATAATCATAACGAGAATACATAATAAGAAGACATGAATCATAACGAGAAAGACATAAGCCAATAACCGGAGTCATCACTGGAATCACGACAAGTAGAACGGGAGTCATAACATAACAGGTACACATAACAGTAACTATATCAGGAATCATAACTGACATCAATTATTATTATTACTCGTCTAACCCATATATCTAGGTATGTGTCTCGGTATCGATCCCAACTCACACACATCCATATATAAGCTATTCGAGGTTTGTTAACGGAAGTAGATGGAGAACTGATAGAGCTTCTTATAGTGGTACTCATACACCGGGGACCAGTTTGTTGGCCCAACGGTTCCCACCACCTGGGACCGGTTTGGAGGCCCAAAGTCCCCCTATATGTAATCATGTGGGCCCTAAGTCCCACTACAACTTTCCGCCGCATATATCATATCCATCACTATAAGCAAGGTACCATTCCGGCATCCATCACTCTCTCCCATACCCATACAAGTTGTAGCTTATTAACATAATTATCAGGTTACGGGAATAAACAGTTATAACAATAATAGCCCTACAGATTCAAGAGGTGGCCCCCACCGTGTAGTGTGGCACTTTGTTCTGAGGGAGTGGATTCTAGAGGTGGCCCCCACCGTGTATGGTGTGGCACTTAGTTCCATAAAGCAAGGTAGGGTTCCCGTAAACAAGATAATCGTAAGGTCAAATGTATCATGCTTGGTTTTAAAAGATAGCATGACAAGGTGGTGACATGTAACAAGCAAGAAAAACATGATAATAGATTGACAATAGGCCGAGTCAGTCATGACATATCAATAGGGTCTAGCAAGGTAGTAGCATGTTTAGGTGATATACACGTGTTAAAAGAAAGCGAGTACTGACGTGTCTGGATCATAACAAGGCAAAGGGAAGACATAGAAGCAAACAGGGTTCAACGACCTCGAAGGGTCTGCCACGCATGTATACAATAAAGAAGCAAGAATAACACGGGTAAGGTATAAGTATAAGAATGAAACAAGCAATTGCATGGCAATACATAAGCATGATAATATGAAGTGACTAGAGGTGATATGCTTCAAGTAATAGGTCATAAAGTACAAGTTATGAAGTACAAGTAAGAGTAATATATAGTACATGCATCAAGGATGGGATACATAGTCAAGAAGGAAATCAACTATAAAAGACAGCCATAAGTTAGTCGACTAGGTTGGAATAGTAGTCGACTAATAGACGGGTTAGTCGACTAGGAAAATAGGGTAGTCGACTAATAGAAGGATCAAGTCGACTAACAGACACTTAAGTCGACTAAATCTGGGATACAGAGAGTTGGTTTTGTTTCAGGAGTCGACTAGGGTCAAGGTATAGTCGACTAATAGGGATCTATAGTCGACTAATAAATAGGATGAGTCGACTAAAACTGTGAAATCAGAAAAGACTATGTTTCATCTAAGGTAGATTAGTCGACTAGGTTCTAGGTCAAGTCGACTAATCATGGTCGAACACAGTGTACAGGACAGGATCTAGTGGTTGGGTTTGATGGTATAAAAATAGGATTTTTATTGCACAAGTGAACAAGAATTACCAACACAAGTATATAGAAGAGTTGCCTAGTCTTGGTGAGTAAAGATACTCACTAGGATTGGTTATGTGGAGCTTGATCCAAGGTGATAGATCCGACGAAGAGAGAGATGATCCCCAATCCAAGGAAGTAGCTTGACTTAGGTTGAAGATGAAGATCTTGTTGATGCTTGAGGTGGAGATGATGACCTGAGGTTGGTGGTTGAAGTTTCTCTTGGTGGAGGCCCAAGCTTGGGGAAGTGATGAAGAGAGAAATTTGGTGGAGGCAATTCTCTTTTGGTGAAGTGAAGAAAAAGTGAGAGAAATGCAAAGGAAAGGATTATATAGGTTTTAGGTTTTGTGAAGGAGGTGTAAATAAGATAGATGTGAGGGAGTTTTGTGCAAATAGGGGGTGATGTGTCTCTTGGCCAATCAAGGCTTGCCAAAGAGATGGTGGGGTGTCCTCTCTTGGCCAAATGGCTGGCCATGGGAGAGAGAGAGAAAGAGATGCATTAAATGAGGGAGTAGGTGGGAAATGAGGTGGCATTTTGGAAAGGGTTTTGGAATTTGAAAAATTGAAAAATCCACTTGTCTTGGAGAAAAAGGAAAGGAAAATAGAAAAAGGAAAAGGAAAAGAATTAATAAAGAGAAGATATTTTCTCTTGGACTCAAGATGAAACTGATGAAAAGACTGATACCTGGGTTAAAGTCAAAGATGTGGAAATCATTTCGGAAAATGCCGGAATCGTCCGAAATTCAAGTATTTCGGAACGACTCGAAATAATTATCAAAAATCAATAATAATATATAAAGGTCAATAGTGAAATCCGTTTGAAGAAATACTTTATAGTTTTAAAACTAAAAATCCCGGAATCAGTAATTTACCGACTCCGTTGGAATTTCCATAAAATCATAAAATTCTCAGAAAAAGAATGTAGGTAGGAAATGTAATTCTAAAAGATAAAGTCTAAAGGACCATCATGAAATTCCAAACAGTTTGAGAATTAAAAATCTGAGAATCGGTCAGCGGCACTGGCCGACACCGGTTTTGAAGAAATTCAATTTAATCCAAGAAAAATCTAGAAAATCACAGAAAATCTAATATATGGAAAATAATATTTGAAACCGAAATCGGTCAATTCTACACATCAGAAAGACTAAATCAAAGAATATACTATGATCGGGCCCTCGGTTCAGACTAGGGCTGACTCCGAGTCCACGAATCCAAATCCAAGATAAAACAATCATATAAGGAATTCATAATACAGAATAAATACAGGAAACGAATCGAAAAAATACGACCGAAAATCTGAATACGCAACTAAGCACGTATTCTGGGAACGGGGTATTACAATCCACCCACCTTACAAAAAATTGCGTCCTCGCAATTTCATTAAGGGGTGAATTGAACACAAGGAGGACAAGGGTGAAATCAAAGGCCTCGAAAAAATCCAAAACAGGGGTAAGGTGAACACAAGAAGAATCAGGATGAACAATGAGAGGACGATAAGGAAAATATTAAGAAAGATGACTAATTCAAATACAAGATCTGGGGTAGTGGTTACCATGATATCCCTAAGGCTCCTGATCTGGATACTGGTCTTCACACTCTGCTGTATCGTCTGGCGCCTCTGCTGCCATGATGTGAACTTGACCTCTCCTCTGATCTGCTCTCGGTCTCATTCCCCTATACTGATGATCATACCGTTGGGGTGGAAGTGGAACTCTTCGATCAACAGGTTCAGGGTTCCTCCTCAGTGGCGGCGCTGGAAGTGCTGGAGCTGGAAGAGCCGGTCTGACTGGTGCCACATGTCCAAACTTCCTGTGTGGGCAATCCCTTAGCATATGTCTCCCTGACCCACATACTAAACATAATCCCTTGGCCGCTCGACAATCTCTCTTAAAATGTCCGGGCCTGTGGCAGAAATTGCATGTGATCTGGGAAGAGGAGTTTGGGATGGTCTCTTCATCATCGGGCCCTGGGTTGCCCTTTCTGCATCCTCCTCATCCATCAACTCTGAAGGTCTCTTCTTGGCCTGGGTCCTCGTCTGGGTCAATCTCTTCTTCTCCAATCCACGCTCCACTTCTCGAGCTATGGTGAGAACCTCTGAATATGTCTTCAGCTGCTGGGGCATTAGGAAAACTTGGATGTCCATCTGCAGGCCCTGCTGAAATCTACTTGCCCGCTTCTCCTCATCCGTCACCATATACGGAGCAAAGCGGCTGAGTCGGAGAAATTCCGCGGCATACTCATCCACGGACTTATTCCCTTGCCGAAGCAGGATGAACTGTTCCTCCATGTCTTTCTGAGCTGTGACAGGGAAGAATCTGCTGTAGAAACTCTTGGAGAATGTGTCCCAAGTGACAGGCTTCTCCAATCTGGCCTCCTCTGCTAGCCACCAAGTCCTGGCTATATCCTTCAATTGAATCTTGGCGACCTCAACTTGATTCTCCTCTGGGACACGGGCTGCATTCAACAAGTCTGAGGTGTCGGTCAACCATTGCTCAGCCTCCAAGGGTTTCTCTCCACCCGTGAATATGGCTGGCTGCAGCCTCCTGAAGTCTGAAATGTTCCCCGGCCTCTGTTCCTTAGGTGCTGCTATCTCTTGCCGGAGAAGCTCGGTCTGCTGTTGCTGATTCTCCATCATCATCCGGATAACCCTCAATATATCCACATTCTCCCCCGCTGCTCCATTCGATGCTGATCCAGAGTTGCTGCGACCCGATCTCCTCTCCATCGATACTAGGTATGGATAGACTGGAAGAAGCTGGAAAATGGAATGGAAGGACTTCAGGATATGAAGGAAGGAATCAAGAAGAATTAGATGAATCAAGAAGGACTAGATAACTTTGTACATTGTTGTTGGCAATAGCAAATTACAGGAATTTGCTACTTGTTTGTACTATAGAGGTAAGAGCCTAAGCTCTGATACCATCCTGTAACGCCCCGATTCCACGGATACGGGGACGTCACTGCGACGTATATGCGTAGGTCCGAAAATGCACCCACACATATACGCTAAGCAAAAGTACAACAAGAAATGATCAGAGTGCAACACAAAGCGTGGTATACACACATGTATGCCAACATAAAAGTACAGATACAAAGTCATCACAGTATGATAAACATTACATATTACATATGTCTTTTATCATAACAAGTCCAAAAGTCAAATATACATTAAGAAGACAAAATGCTCACGAGTAGGATGAAGATCCCGTGAGTCAAAAGGAGTCAGGTGCAAGGAACTGGAGCTAAGATGCCTGCTCGCTAAGGAGAGCTCGATCTACGGTGGACAACTCCACTCCGATCCAAGCTCCGGAATCTGAATATGCAAATCCAAGGAGTCAAGACATATAACAATAAATGAGCTACAGCCAAGTGGCTAAGAGACAAGAATAGAGATTAGAACACAAGTATAGTATGTAAGGACGGATATAACATAATCATAAAATAAGGAATGCAAGGCAAAGCTGATTACAAGCAAAAGTGATTGTATATACTTAAGTCACGGTCCCATGAGACTAGTACATCGAAGGAATAATCCAAACAAGGAAACCCTCATATATATACCTTTGTCTCATGCCACAGAAATCCCAAGCATATAGAATCAGAGTTGCAAATCATGTGATAATCATAACGAGAATACATAATAAGAAGACATGAATCATAACGAGAAAGACATAAGCCAATAACCGGAGTCATCACTGGAATCACGACAAGTAGAACGGGAGTCATAACATAACAGGTACACATAACAGTAACTATATCAGGAATCATAACTGACATCAATTATTATTATTACTCGTCTAACCCATATATCTAGGTATGTGTCTCGGTATCGATCCCAACTCACACACATCCATATATAAGCTATTCGAGGTTTGTTAACGGAAGTAGATGGAGAACTGATAGAGCTTCTTATAGTGGTACTCATACACGGGGACCAGTTTGTTGGCCCAACGGTTCCCACCACCTGGGACCGGTTTGGAGGCCCAAAGTCCCCCTATATATAATCATGTGGGCCCTAAGTCCCACTACAACTTTCCGCCGCATATATCATATCCATCACTATAAGTAAGGTACCATTCCGGCATCCATCACTCCCTCCCATACCCATACAAGTTGTAGCTTATTAACATAATTATCAGGTTACGGGAATAAACAGTTATAACAATAATAGCCCTACAGATTCAAGAGGTGGCCCCCACCGTGTAGTGTGGCACTTTGTTCTGAGGGAGTGGATTCTAGAGGTGGCCCCACCGTGTATGGTGTGGCACTTAGTTCCATAAAGCAAGGTAGGGTTCCCGTAAACAAGATAATCGTAAGGTCAAATGTATCATGCTTGGTTTTAAAAGATAGCATGACAAGGTGGTGACATGTAACAAGCAAGAAAACATGATAATAGATTGACAATAGGCCGAGTCAGTCATGACATATCAATAGGGTCTAGCAAGGTAGTAGCATGTTTAGGTGATATACACGTGTTAAAAGAAAGCGAGTACTGACGTGTCTGGATCATAACAAGGCAAAGGGAAGACATAGAAGCAAACAGGGTTCAACGACCTCGAAGGGTCTGCCACGCATGTATACAATAAAGAAGCAAGAATAACACGGGTAAGGTATAAGTATAAGAATGAAACAAGCAATTGCATGGCAATACATAAGCATGATAATATGAAGTGACTAGAGGTGATATGCTTCAAGTAATAGGTCATAAAGTACAAGTTATGAAGTACAAGTAAGAGTAATATATAGTACATGCATCAAGGATGGGATACATAGTCAAGAAGGAAATCAACTATAACAGACAGCCATAAGTTAGTCGACTAGGTTGGAATAGTAGTCGACTAATAGACGGGTTAGTCGACTAGGAAAATAGGGTAGTCGACTAATAGAAGGATCAAGTCGACTAACAGACACTTAAGTCGACTAAATCTGGGATACAGAGAGTTGGTTTTGTTTCAGGAGTCGACTAGGGTCAAGGTATAGTCGACTAATAGGGATCTATAGTCGACTAATAAATAGGATGAGTCGACTAAAACTGTGAAATCAGAAAAGACTATGTTTCATCTAAGGTAGATTAGTCGACTAGGTTCTAGGTCAAGTCGGCTAATCATGATCGAACACAGTGTACAGGACAGGATCTAGTGGTTGGGTTTGATGGTATAAAAATAGGATTTTTATTGCACAAGTGAACAAGAATTACCAACACAAGTATATAGAAGAGTTGCCTAGTCTTGGTGAGTAAAGATACTCACTAGGATTGGTTATGTGGAGCTTGATCCAAGGTGATAGATCCGACGAAGAGAGAGATGATCCCCAATCCAAAGGAAGTAGCTTGACTTAGGTTGAAGATGAAGATCTTGTTGATGCTTGAGGTGGAGATGATGACCTTGAGGTTGGTGGTTGAAGTTTCTCTTGGTGGAGGCCCAAGCTTGGGGAAGTGATGAAGAGAGAAATTTGGTGGAGGCAATTCTCTTTTGGTGAAGTGAAGAAAAAGTGAGAGAAATGCAAAGGAAAGGATTATATAGGTTTTAGGTTTTGTGAAGGAGGTGTAAATAAGATAGATGTGAGGGAGTTTTGTGCAAATAGGGGTGATGTGTCTCTTGGCCAATCAAGGCTTGCCAAAGAGATGGTGGGGTGTCCTCTCTTGGCCAAATGGCTGGCCATGGGAGAGAGAGAGAAAGAGATGCATTAAATGAGGGAGTAGGTGGGAAATGAGGTGGCATTTTGGAAAGGGTTTTGGAATTTGGAAAATTGAAAAATCCACTTGTCTTGGAGAAAAAGGAAAGGAAAATAGAAAAAGGAAAAGGAAAAGAATTAATAAAGAGAAGATATTTTCTCTTGGACTCAAGATGAAACTGATGAAAAGACTGATACCTGGGTTAAAGTCAAAGATGTGGAAATCATTTCGGAAAATGCCGGAATCGTCCGAAATTCAAGTATTTCGGAACGACTCGAAATAATTACCAAAAATCAATAATAATATATAAAGGCCAATAGTGAAATCCGTTTGAAGAAATACTTTATAGTTTTAAAACTAAAAATCCGGAATCAGTAATTTACCGACTCCGTTGGAATTTCCATAAAATCATAAAATTCTCAGAAAAAGAATGTAGGTAGAAAATGCAATTCTAAAAGATAAAGTCTAAAGGACCATCATGAAATTCCAAACAGTTTGAGAATTAAAAATCCGGGAATCGGTCAGCGGCACTGGCCGACACCGGTTTTGAAGAAATTCAATTTAATCCAAGAAAAATCCAGAAAATCACAGAAAATCTAATATATTGGAAAATAATATTTGAAACCGAAATCGGTCAATTCTACACATCAGAAAGACTAAATCAAAGAATATACTATGATCGGGCCCTCGGTTCAGACTAGGGCTGACTCCGAGTCCACGAATCCAAATCCAAGATAAAACAATCATATAAGGAATTCATAATACAGAATAAATACAGGAAACGAATCGAAAAATACGACCGAAAATCTGAATACGCAACTAAGCACGTATTCTGGGAACGGGGTATTACACTTGTGAACATTCTTCATCGAATTTAAAGAGTACATCTTTTCCTAAGAGATTTGTCAAAGGTCTAGCAATTTTGCTAAACCCTTGAATGAATCGTCTATAGAATCCGGCGTGCCCTAAAAATGATCGAATGTCTTTTAAGCATGTTAGTTCAGGGAGCTTTGTTATGATTTCCACTTTAGACTTATCCACCTCAATTCCTTTACGTGAAATTTTGTGCCCAAGAACGATTCCTTGCTTGACCATAAAGTGACACTTTTCCCAGTTAAGTGTCAAGTATTTTTCCATGCAACGTTGTAGAACAAGCTTAAGATGGTACAAGCATTGTTCAAAGGAATCGCCATAGATTGAAAAATCATCCATAAAAATTTCCAAGAATTTCTCCACCATGTCTGAAAAGAGGCTCAGCATGCAACGTTGAAACGTTGCTGGAGCATTGCATAGGCCGAAGGGCATTCTTCGGTAAGCAAATGTTCCAAAAGGACAGGTGAAGGTGGTTTTGTCTTGATCTTCGGGAGCTATGGGGATTTGGTTATATCCTGAATATCCATCCAGGAAACAATAGTACTCATGTCCCGCTAATCTTTCAAGCATCTGATCAATGAACGGAAGTGGAAAATGGTCTTTACATGTGGCGGTGTTCAACTTTCGGTAATCGATACAAACTCGAATCTTCGTTGGAAGACGTGTTTGTACCAATTCTTTCTTCTCGTTTTCCACCACAGTAAATCCTGCTTTTTTAGGAACAGCATGGACTGGACTGACCCATTGGCTATCTGATATGGGATAGATAATCCCATTGTCTAACAGTTTCAAGATCTCAGCTCTGACAGCCTCTTGCACGATGGGGTTCAGTCTACGCTGTGGGTCTCGTTTTGGCTTAGCATCTTCCGTTAAATGAATCCGGTGTTGAACTATGGAAGGACTAATTCCTTTTATGTCAGTCATGGTCCAACCAATGGCTTTTCGATTCTCCCTTAATACAGTAAGAAGATCCTCTTCTTGTTGCTTTGTTAGATGGGATGCAATAATTACGGGACAGGCTTCCTTCTCATCCAAGTACTTGTACTTGAGATGGTTGGGAAGAACCTTAAGCTCAGAAGAAGGGACAGGATCTATCACTGGCTGTTCTTGGTGTAAGGGAAAAATAGGAGTGGTATTAGTGGCCCATTCCACAGTAGACTCAACAATCTGATCAAGGTTGAAGTCATCAGACTCCAACTCAAATTCCTCTTCAGATTCATACTCTACCTCCACATCATGCTCACTTGTTAAACCTTCTATCAAGTTCACTTCGAAAGAATCGTTATCCAAATCCCGAGGTTGTTTTTTCAGATGGAAAACATTCACCTCTTTTGTCATATCTCCGAAGGTTAGACGCATCGAGCCATTCCTACAGTTGATGATTGCATTTGCGGTGGCTAGGAAAGGGTGTCCGAGAATGACAGGTGTCTGTGCTCTGTGATTTTGTACGGGTTGCGTCTCAAGGACAATGAAGTCTACGGGGTAAATGAATTCCCCAACCCGTATTAAAACATCTGTAATCTCCCCTTTGGGAATCTTTACAGAGCGATCAGCCAATTGTATCGTAACTTTGGTCGGATGGAGATCGCCTAACCCTAGTTGCTGATACACAGAAAAGGGGAGAAGATTGATACTGGCTCCCAAATCAAGTAATGCCCTATTGATTGTAGTCTGTCCTATGATACAAGAGATAGTTCGGCTCCCTGGGTCCTTGTACTTCATAGGAATTGGACCAGTGAGCAGCTCACTAATGTTTGAAGCTAAGAAGACTTTCTTAGGGACATTTGCTTTCCTCTTCTTGGTGCACATTTCCTTTAAGAATTTGGCATATGATGGAACTTGTTGTATTGCATCAAGAAGAGGTACATTGATTTGGACCTGATTGAACATTTCTCTTATCTTCTCCATATGAGCATTCAGCTTTTGATTTGCTAGCCTATTTGGAAATGGTACAATAGGCTTATACGGTTGCTCATCAGTCTTTTCTTTCTCTTTGGATTTGGAAGTGGAAGGTTGTGTACTTGAAGAAGAATTGTCTTGAATTGGTTGGACTGGAACAGATGTTGTTGGTTTTGACACAGATTTGGTGGGTTGATTTGAAACCTTGTTATCTACCCGCTTCCCGGATCTTAAGATATGAACAGTGTTGCATTGACTGGGGCCCATGTCTTCAACTTCATGTAGAGGGAAGTGATTTTTTGGATTGGGCACTGGCTGGCTTGGTAGCATTCCTTTTTGTCGTTCATTCAGAGAATTAGCCAATTGCCCTATCTGGACCTGTAATTTGTTCATATCTTGGTGGTGGGTTTTAGACAGGGTTTCTATCATTTTTTTCAAATCTGATATTCTTTTGTCTGGATGATTTTGTGGTGTATGTTGCTGATACGTGGGCTGGAAGTTAGGTTGGTAATGTGGTGGATTCTGATATGACTGGAATTGTGGTGGACTCTGGTAAGAGTGAAAATTTGGTGGATTCTGGTGGTAGTTTGGTTGATGAGACTGAGCAGGGTATTGATGTGGAAATGGTTGCCTAGGTTGCTCAGGACCAGACTGACTTCATGAAAAGTTTGGATGGTTTCGCCATCCCGGATTGTACGTTTTGGAGTATGGATTATAATTGGGTCTGGTGTATGCAGCATTCGTGTTCTCCTGATACATTTGAGACTGGTAAACAGGACACTCCTCGAACAGATGGTTGAGATCATGACAATAGGTACAACCCGGGTTGACCACAGGTGATGGGTTGACCTGGTTCACAGCAGAAGATTCTCTTGATTCAAGCAGTTCTATCCTCTTCATCAGTTGTGTTATTTTAGCCTCGGCAGCTATAGAGGATTCTATTGAATGCATACCGGTTTTGGAAGTGGTGGGAGTGGGTTTATCTGGGCATGACTCCCACTGAATTGTTTTTCTCAGCTAAGGCTTCAAAGAGATCCCACCCCTGATCTTCATCTTTCTTTAAAAATTCTCCTTGGCACATGGTTTCAAGGAGTGTTTTTGTGGGTAATCAAGTCCGTCATAGATAATTTGGCACTGTCGCCATTTCTCTATGCCGTGATGAGGACATAGGGCTAGTAGGTCTTTGAAGCGTTCGAAATATTTCCAGAATGGTTCATTGGATTCCTGCTTGAATTGCATAATATTTTTCCTCATGAGGGCTGTTTTGTGAATGGGATAAAACTTTTTAAGAAAGATTGTAAAGCCATTTCTTAGCTATATCTTTTAGCGCAAAAGGTATGAACCGTATGAACCTTAGTCTAACAGCGTCCTCAGTTAATTGGGAAATCCTCATCATCAAGCATACTTCTTCAAACTCTCGAATGAAGAAATATGCATCCTCGGATTCTAAGCCATGAAATCGGGGAAGAGTGTTTATGAATTGTGGCTTCAGCTCAAAATTATTTCCAATGGTCACAGGGAGAAGAATGCAGGATAGAAGTGAAGTGCGGATCGGGTAGAACTTGTCTTGAAGCGAAGTGTTATTTGCCATTATTGGGATTGTGTCAAGTGGTGGTGTTTGTGCAAGTGTAGAAATTCTAACAAGTCTTGCAGAATCTGGATCCCGGTACCACTCTTGCATATACAATCACAAACAACGTTCACCGATCACACCAGCGAAAAGAAAATGAAAATAACAAACAAGAAAAGAAAAATCAATCACAAGCTATCTAGGATACCTGGACCTAGACGACTCCTAACTGTTCGATGAACCGAAGAAGGTTGTTGCTTGAATCAGACCACAGCTAATCAGCCAGGTAGGGGCAAAATACGGTGGGAGGTATCCGTGCGTAAGCAACGGGCCTTAATTACGCCAAACCACGGTATCTTCGAGGCTTAACCTCTTAATCCCCAGCCTTAGACACTGATTTGACTGGAGTATGAATCAAAATCAATTTCCAACTTCAGCCGATCTTCTACTGAGTCCGGATGTCCTTAGGGCCAACGTCTATCAGATTTTATTAAAAAGCTTGGGATTGTGAGTGCTTGGATGGTGATTTTTGAGCTAAGAAAAGGGTGATAAAATCCCCACCTTATCTTGTTTATTGGGTGATGCCCTTAAAATCAATTTGGTGCAAGTGTACAATATATGCAAACAAGGTTCACTCAAAGCGATGTAAATCAACCAAGAAGTGAGTCCTATTCGAAATGCAATGCGAACGTACCTTGCTCCAGCACTCTTCAACAGTAAAGTAAATGAATTGAAAAGGCACGTGCCTAAAAATGCAAACGTCTAATCAATTTTTATCTTTACAACAAATGTTTTACTGTTGATTTTATTAGCAGGATCTTGGTGAAAGTATACAAGAAATTAGAATTGCAGCAGCTGTATTTTTTTTCAAAGCAAGCAACCCTGCACAAAAACAGATTAGTAGTCAACTCATTATTGCCGCGGATCCGCGGCTTTGACCGAGAAAACGCGGCAAATCCGAGGGTACTTGGTCTCTGCTTTTAAGAGCAGAGGCCCAAGACCACTTATATGTTACTGCAATGCTTTGTTTCCTGTTTCTTCAACCTGTAACCTACAACAGAGAAGAAAATTCGTTTAGTTCTTCAATTAAATGTAAACCGTTGCTCTCCCCGGCAACGGCGCCAAAAATTTGATAGGGAAGGGAGGAGTGTACTCAATTCAGAGATAGAGGGTTTAGAGTCAACCTTTTTTGTTCGAATGTGATGCTTAAAACTCCAAGAATGTATTCACAATATTTATGTACTCCTTCCGAATCACCGTAGTAGTATGAACTATTACGGGTCGATCCTCAGGGAGAGCTCGCGATGGAAGCTTTAACGGTTAAGTGTTGAAGAGAGAAAACGAAGATTCTTCTATGTTCAAAAGAAATAAAAGAACATGGAAAAGTAAAGGAAGAATTCGTGGTGGTTTGGTTTCATGAAAAGAAAGGCGATGTAAAAGAAAATGAAAAGAACTTGGAAAATTGGACTTGCTTGAAAAGAAAACTTGCTAAAGAAAACTTTGGAAAAACTTTTAGATGAAAGAAACCATGACTAGCTAACCTTTCTAATTTGCTAACTTACTAATCTCATTATGGTGATGCATGCCTCATGTTGATTCATCGGCGAGGGTTTGTCTTACTTGTTGGTCAAATTACTTTCCCACTTGGAAGATGAGTGTTCTTCTCGGTCTTGGCTTGTAGCCTCATTGATTCATCGGCTCCCGAGATAGAATTTCAATGGTGGAATCAAGGAGTGCCACTCAAGGTAGTGCTAAGGAGTAAGATACAAGATTCATTAGTCATTCAAGGCCATACTCAAGCTAGCATTGAAGTAAGAAAATTGTACTACAAACTAATAGTAAGGTTAGGTGATCCATCTCCATGTTCCATCAAGGCACTTGTTCTAAAGACAAGGCTCTAAATGAGGCTCACATGAATCATATGGAATTACAACAAGCACTTGCCAAGAATGAAAGTAACTCAACTTCATTGGGGATGAAAGAGACTCAAAATTTGCAAGATTAAAAGTTAACAATCACCCAAGAGTTAGAAGTTAGCAAAGTTAGTGGTTAGCTAGTCATGTTAGAAGTTTAGCTAGACATTGTCATTGTACGCGCCAGAAAATTGGTGGTCGGAGAAAGTGGGTTTAGCTGTAAAAGATTTCCTTGATTCAAGCGAAATGATTACAACCAAAAGAACTACTCTTCCTTCTTTTCCAGTTACAAGGGAGGGAGGATGTCTGAATCTTCCCTTGTTTAAGGCTGGGTTCTTCGTGTGGCGATGGAGAGTGAATCTTGTTCTCCGTTGACCAGATGACCGTCCTGGACCGTCGGGGGTCTTCTCTTCGGTCGGTAGAAAGAGTAACTCAGCTCCGTCTACCAAAACTCTCAAAGAGGAGGTAGGCGAAGAGCGGCTAGTACTCAGTAAGCTCGCTGAAGAGTCTCCTCCCTCTGTCTGTTGTTGAAGTCGTGCTTCCCTCTTGATGATCCTCTTGCCTGGATTCGATCGATCTTGATGATGCCTTGACCTTCTTAATTCTCGACCTTTCCAAAACTTCGATCCCCTCTTCATAGCAAACAAGGCTATTTATAGGGGTCTCAGGGGGTGAAGGTGCCTCCTGAAAACGCTCCCGAATGAGGGGCCACTACCCGCTACATGCGCGGTGACTGGCCCCACAATTAGGGCAGTTGCAACTGAGACGTGGGCGTTGAGCCAAACACGCCTTGAAGTTTGAGACGCGTGCGTCGAGCCAAACGCGCCCTGAAGTCGAGCCAACGCGCCTTAATGCTGAGACGCGGGCTTCGGGCCTTCACGTCTGGACGCTGAGGCGCGGGCGTCGGGCCGACGCGCCTTGATGCTGAGACGCGGGCTTCGGGCCGACGCGTCTGGACGTTGAGACGCGGGTGTAGAGCCAACGCGTCTTAATGCTGAGACGCGGGCATCGATTCCTCGCGTCTAGAGCTTGAGACTCTGCTTCCTTAATGGCTTGTCTGTTAGTCATTTTTAGACAGCCTACAGAACCCCCTCCAAAGTTTCTGATATTCCGCAGTTGAATGGGACGGATTTCGGAATACTTTGGATCTTAGCCGTGTTCGCCTTTATGACTGGACTGTTGATACTTCGGGCTTGATCTTATCTGGAATTGGTCTTCGTGAGTGTACTGTTGAACTCTTTGAAGCCGTCAGAGTTGATCGTGTTGAGTGTCTAGATACACAGTCTAGACCTCCCCGATTGCTTTTAGTCTGTCACGGGTGCGCTTTTGGCCGGGAGTGGTTGGTTGTCAGTGTACTGTTGAACTGACTTGCAGAAGCAGGAGACTGGACGCAGGTTCCTTTTTAAAAAAGCAGAGACTGCTTTAAAGACGCGACTTCTTAGCGAGACGCGACCTTTTGGCGATGGAAATGCGACCGATCTTCATAAGGCAGACGCGATGTTCAGCTGAAGACGCGAACTTCAGAAAGACGCATCTCTTAAAATGCAGACGCGATTTTCTGGGTGCATTTATGATGATGCTGACGGGGCATGTCCACCGAAGAGCCGCGTACTTTGGGGTGCGCACCTGTGCCATGTCATGATTACGCCGCCAGCTGGCCTGGGGAAACGGCGAGATTTCGCCTTTTGGCGCTCGGATCTCCCGGTTCATTAAATGAACTGCTCCACGTGTCAACTTCTGACTTGTGGCGGGGTCGCGACGCATGATCTTCCCTGTTCAAACAATGATTTGGCTCCACGCGTCGGGCAGCGATTCGCTGCAGCGTTTATTGGGCCAAACGCTGCGTATCTTCGCGAATCTCTGTGCCTATAAAAGGCAACAGTTGGAGAGATGCATCTTCTTCTCCGAACGAACGCATTCTCTGAGAAAAAGAACTTCCTTCTCTGTTCAACTATTCATCTCCTCGCTCAGATTTCTTGAACTTCAATGGCTCCCAAGACGAAACCGACTGCATCATCCTCAAGGGCGACCGTCGCCGAGGCTGAGAGAGATGCTTCCTCTGCGCAGGAGGGTGTTTTCCGAGGTAAAAATGCACCTTCGGCGTGGGTTCCACCATAGAACCCTAAGAACCTTTAACACAAGATCGTGTTTGATTCTCGGACGCTGTCCTTGAGATGATAACCGGGGCGCGGGCCTGATGATCCGACGCTGGTGAACTCTGCACTCTGGATCCTTCACTTAGAATATTTCTAATTGTGAAGGTCTCTGGACGCGATTTGCAGAACGCGGATTTGATCCATGCGTTCTGTGCCGCGTTTTGTGCCATCAGGCGCCGATTTGATGAATCTGGCGTCTGAGTCCAAGCACTTTGAAATTTTACAAGTCTTGGTTTGCAGAACGCGGATTTGATCCTTGCGTTCTGTGACTTCAACCGCCGATTTTGTAGAATCTGGCGTTTGAGTCCAAGTACTTAGAATTTTCATAAGTCTTGGTTTGCAGAACGCGGCTTTGCAGGTCTGGACGCGGATTCGAAAAATTCCTGCGTCCAGTATCTCTTCTGCGTTTTGGTGCATTAGGCGCGGGTACAAACTGAGGCCGCGTTTGAATCCTATGCGTGGCGCAGTTTGACTCGCGTCTGTTTGACTGTGCGGGTCATTCTCGCGTCTGAAGTCTTGAATGGCTGCCGCGTTCTGTTACTCAGTTTCCTTTATAAAAATGTACTGAGTTCCAGATTTTCTGACTCTTGCTTATTCTTTGCAGGTAGGCTTGCTCGTCCTTTTTCAGGTTTGCTGGGCCCCAGAAAGAATATACGGCTGGCGAACTTGCTCCACGTTCGTTTGTGAGAGATTAAATTATGGTCCTCGTCGTTTGTGAGAGATTAAATTATATCTCTGACGAGGACCCAACCCTCGCCAAGGTCTCTTCAGATCTCCTGCACCACTCTTGCCTGATGGCAAGAGATGGTCAGGTCAATTATGATGGCGAGGAGGTTCCGGCGGTTGTGGTGGCGGAAAAGATCCTCTTCCTCTCCCACCCAGAAGTGACATCAAGGACAGTCCATGTCCCTTGGATGCTGGGGAAAGGGATGGTGATGAACTGAAGGGTTGCAGGACTTCCTGCTACCACAGGACCTCATGGAGGGTAGCATCCTTTGTGATGACTCCTAAACTTCCTCTCTCACCCCAGAAGTGACTCCATGTTTGCTGGATGGTCTGCTAGGGAAAGAGACGCGCCTGAACGAAGGGTTGCAGGACTTTCTGCTGCCACCGGACCTCAAGAACACCATTGCTCCTGGCTTAGTCAGCTAGGGCGCTTTCAAAGTTGGCGTCGTGCATCAAAGTGCAATCGGTTCCAACAGTCGCCACAATCTGGCGCTACTCCCGACATCATGCGCTTAGGATCAGATGCGGCTTCAAGGAGTGAGTACGGCCTCTGAGAGAGAGAGGGACTTCTTTGTACTCCTTAATTGTAACACTCAATCTTATTGTATAAGAGAGCGTTTTGTATCACTTTCATATGCTTGGATATATAAATAAAAGTGACACTTTCCTTTTTACTCCTTTTGTCTCGAACTTTTTGCCTTTAGTTGGACATGTAGAAGCAAGGAATCTTTTGACCTTATCAAAATTATGACAGTAATCTTAACAAGTCAAAAAGTTATGAAGAAAGATCCTGTTTCAGGAACCTTCATGATACTGTCAGAGGTGCAATGTTAACTTGACAGAAAATGGAATGATTTTTGGTGGACCTGCCACTTTATAAAAGAAAGTGACAAGTGGAGTGTGTACCCCCAGAGAAGGTGAACTTTTATCAAGGATTTGGGATTAACTTGATTTAAGATCAGCTGGGGATTTTGATGGAAGCACTGTTTATCGGTGTAATGTTAACCAACAATGCCTCCAAAATGAATTTGATACTCGGTTGGGGAGAATATCAAATGAAACTAGACTCGTGGGGAATCTAGTAAGATTTTTACCGTTAGAGGTGTGATATTAACTTAACGGTTTAGAAGTAGTCTTGTCAGAAGTGTAATGTTAACTTGACAAGGTCGTGAGTTAGAGGTGTGATATTAACCTAACTCATCATCATCTCAGTTTTATTTGGGAAAACTGAGGGTGTCACTGTCATAGGTGTGATGTTTAACTTAACAGTGATAGTAATGCTAGAGGTGTAATGTTGAACTTGGCATTAGTCGTCTCGGCTTAAAGAAGTCGAGAAAGGTCATAGGCATAGGTGTATTGTTGAACTTAGCAATGACTCGGATGCTAGAAGTGTAGTGTTAACTTGGCATCGTCCGTCTCGGCTTGGACAAGGAAGTCGAGGAAAGGTCATAGCCATAGGTGTATTGTTGAACTTAGCAATGACTCGGATGCTAGAAGTGTAGTGTTAACTTGGCATCGTACATTTCAGCTTCGATATGGAAGTCTGAAGAAAGGTGACTGTCAGAGGTGTGATATTAACTTGACAGACACTCGATGTACTGCTTAGAGGTGTAATGTTAACTTAAACAGTAGTTTGTCAGAGGTGTGATATTAACTTGACAAGAATTGGCTCGTGATAAGAGCATTTGAGGACCTGCCATTCTATTGATGAGAATTGACAAGTAGAATTTGAAGTGCCAGAGGTATAGTGTTAACTTGGCAAATTTGAGAGTTTGTTACTCTATGCAGAGTTAACAAGCAAGGTTTGTACTCGACGAGGAGTATTCATTACCAGAGGTATAGTGTTAACATAGTAATGATTGCATTTTGTGGTCCTACCATTCTATGGATGAGAATTGGTAAGGGATTTTTGGAGGGAAGAGTGGAATCAAGTCCACTTAGGATTTTTAGCAAACCCTCAGCTATCAACGGATTTGAGGTGCCTTTACCAACTACCGTTTGAGTTGGGCTAGCCATGCTATTCCCCTCAGCATGATAAGTTGTCGAAGACTTATGTTGGGCTTAAAGGCCAACATTTTCCTCTATCCTTAGCCGTCGGAGGCGTCGGATCAAATGGGAACGTGTCCCTTAGGATTTTTAGCAAATCCTCAGCTGTCAACGGTTTGACATGCCTTTACCAACTACCGTTTGAGTTGGGCTAGCCATGCTATTCCCCTCAGCATGATGAGTTGTCGAAGACTGATGTTGGGCTTAAAAGCCAACATTTTCCTCTATCCTTAGCCGTCGGAGGCGTCGGATGTTTCTGATCAGAGGTGTGTTTTTAACTTGATCAGTGGAAGAATACTGTCTAGGGATAGTACTTCTTCAAGAATTTGCCATTGATTGGCATCATGAGCGTGTCGCCATTTGCAGTTATGAGGCGATATGATCCATTTGAGTAGACTGACTCTACCACAAACGGTCCTTCCCATTTGGGTTGGAATTTTCCTTTTGTCTTGTGCGTCATTACCATGGGTCTTCTGACGGCTAAGACAAGATCACCTTTCTTGAAAGTTCGAACTTTAACTTTCTTGTTGAAGGCTCTGGTGATTCGAGCTTGGTATAGCTCGATTTGTTGTTGGGCCTGCAGACGCTTGTCATCTAAGGCCTCCAATTCCTGGAGTCGCTGTCGATGCTTCTCCTCTGTTGTCATCTCCGCTGTCAAGGCGACGCGAAGAGATGGAATTTGGATTTCCAGTGGAAGGACGGCTTCGCATCCGTACACCAAGGAAAATGGCGTGGCTTTAGTTGGGGTTCGCACAGTCGTGCGATAGGCCCATAAGCATTCGCCCAACTTATCGTCCCAGTCTCGTTGACTTTTCGAGACGAACTTCTTGAGAAGCTTGCCAATAGTCTTATTGAAAGCTTCTGCGAGGCCGTTAGCGGGCGGATAGTATGCCGTTGATGACACACTCTGGATTCTGAACTTGGCGCAGAATCTCTGAAAAGCCTGGCTGATGAACTGGGGTCCATTGTCATGGACAATCCGCCGAGGCACACCGAACCGGTAAATAACGTGATGTTTCATGAACTTGATCACGTTAGATGATTTTACCTCCTTCAAAGGGATAGCTTCGGCCCACTTTGAGAAGTAATCGGTTATCGCTAGGATGAACCGATGTCCCTTTGATGATGGTGGGCTGATAGGACCAACCACGTCCATCCCCCACATTTCGAACGGCCAGGTAGAGGTCGTAGAGTGGAGGTATCCTGGTGCTTGATGGATGAAATCGCCATGTATTTGACAGGCGTGACATCTTTTGGCATAGGCGACAGCATCGGCAACCATCTTGGGCCAGTAGTAACCCAATCTTTGGAGTCGGTTTGCCAGCTTCGGGCCAGGTTGATGAGCTCCACACGTACCATCGTGGGCTTCTTTCAACACTTCGTGGGCTTCTTTTGATGAGAGGCACCGGAGCAGGATCCCGTCATGCGATCTACGATACAATGTTCGCGAAATCGCATTGTAGTAGAATTTGGAGGCTTTCCTTCGGATGGGCAGCCGCCTCCCTGGTGTCTTCGGGCAAGATGCCGTATAAGACAAAATCAATGTAGGGGAATCGCCAGTCTTTAAGCTCTGGATCGGTCGACACTTCAAGTGTTTCCTTACCGCGACGATCTCCCGTTGACCTCTGGTAGTCTCGGAGGGGACTTTTTGGGCAGTATAGGTCGTGGCTATAGACGAATACCTTCTCCATTGCTCCAGCTGGAAGAGCTAAGGAGGCAGCAAGGGATGCAAGTGCATCTGCATGCGCATTTTGCTTGCGCGGTACATGGTCGATGTAGAAGTTTGAAAACCTCTCGGCCATGTGGATTGTCGCGTTGTAGTAGGGTACTAGATCTTCATGTCTGACCTCATACTCTCCGCGAACTTGGCTGACGATGAGTTTAGAATCACCGTACGCCTCGAGATTTTTAACGCCAATCTCATCGGCGAATTGCATCCCAATCAAAAGAGCGTTGTATTCCGCCACATTGTTGGAGCAAGGCTCGGTTAGCGAGACAGCTCGGGGAATCACATAATCTTGTGGGGAGACGAGTACTACCCCTACCCCCGCAACTGTGTGTCCCTTAGGGCTTGTCCTTGATGCACCGTCGAAGAAAAGTTGCCATACTTGACTTCGAACGATGTCTGAGTCAGGCAGACTTCAGCAACTTCGTCTGGGAGATCCTCGTAGAGTTTAGCTGCCCTCGGATCTGGGTGTTCGGCTAAGAAGTCCGCCACCGCTTGTCCTTTAATGGCTTTTTGGGGTAGGAAGTGCATCTCATATTGAGAGAGCAATATAGCCCATTTCGCCAGTCGGCCATTTAGCGATGAAGGTTTAGTCATAAGTAACCTCAAAGGGTTGACTTTTGATATGACATTATAGTTTGGCCCACCAGATAGTGTCGCATTTTCTGAATAGCGAACACCAGTGCCAAACATTCCTTCTCGATCGGGTTGTACCGATGTTCGGCTCCGATCATCGTTCTACTTAGGTAGTAGATTGCTTGTTCTCGCCCTTGGTCATCATTCTGAGCTAGTAGAGCTCCCAAAGAATGATCCATTGATCGGACGTACACCAGGAAAGGCTTTCCGGATACCGGGGCTGCAAGGACTGGTGGTTGGGTGAGGTAGTGCTTGATCTCCTCAAATGCTTGCTGGCAAGCGTCGTCCCAAATGAACGAAACGCCCTTCTTCATCAGCTTAGCGAAGGGTTGGCATCTCCCGGAGAGATTTGTTGAAATGAATCTGCGGATGTATGCCAATCGTCCCTGCAATCCTCTGAGCTCCTTGAGGCTTCTTGGAGGTTACATTTCCTGAATGGCGCGAACCTTCTCCGGATCCAAATGAATTCCGGTGGAGGTTACAACGAACCCTAGGAATTTGCCGCTGGCTACCCCCAGGAAGGACTTGGTGGGGTTCATCTTCAATTGATGAGCCCGCATGATGTCGAAGACCACCTTCAAATCAGCTATGTGATCTCCTTTAATGCGACTTTTCACCGCGATGTCGTCGACATAACATTCCACCGTTTTGCGTATCTGCTGATGGAAAATGGCATTCATGGCCCTTTGGTAGGTTGCCCCCGCATTCTTTAGACCGAAGGGCATGACGGTGTAGCAATATACCCCTAGAGGTGTCCTGAAGGAGGTGTGCTTTTCGTCATCGGGATACATCTTGATTTGATTGTATCCTGAGAACCCGTCCATAAAGGACATTCGCTCGAATCCACAAGTATTGTCAATCATGACATCCGTGATTGGCAATGGGAATTCGTCTTTGGGGCAGGCCTCGTTTAGATCGCGGAAAGTCGATGCAGATCCGGATCTTCCCGTTCTTCTTGGCAACGGGTACGATGTTGGCTACCCAATTGGGATGCTGTTCCTCCCTGATAAAGCCAGAGTCAATAAGCTTCCTGACTTCTGATTGGATTGCCTCCATTATATCGGGACGGAACCGTCGCTGCTGTTGTTTGACAGGTTTTACATCCGGATTGATGTTGAGGCGGTGCATAGCCACTTGAGGATCAAGTCCAGGCATGTCCTCATAATTCCAGGCGAAGACGTCTATATACTCTTGTACAAGAGATATAAGATCCTTCTTTCCGAAGGTGACAGGCCGTCACTTATGAAGATGGGTTTGGGGTTGGCCTCATCTCCTAGGTTGATCTGAACAACCTTGTCTTCTGTGGGTGGCTCACGCTGTTCAAAGCGGATATCCCAAAGAGCATTCAAATGTTTGATCCAAGGATCTGTATCAGATTGGATCATTTCTTCATCTTCATCCTCCAGATGGCTTGTCGAAACCATGTTTACTGAAAGCCCTTTGAAGATGTTGCCGACACTGACATCTGATTCCCACGACGACGTGTCTGAAGAGCAATCGTGACCTGACGACTCTCGAGAATCAGAGGCTGATGGCACTGGAGTTGATATATAGCCCAACCCCCGGCGCGTCTGATGATAGTAATCAGGGGTTTTCCCTTTCGGTACAAAGGATCGAAGCAGTGTTCTTCTTCCTTTTCCGAAGTTCAACCCAGGCCTGTTGGTTAGATCATACCCCATGCGCTTCATCATCTTGAGCGCTTTCGGTTCATAATGATCGAACTGAGGGGATTCATCCTCATCTTCCGATTCTTCGTGGGGCATTGGTTCAGACGCGATTCGCCCAAAAAGTATTGGTCTTTGGCCTTTTCGTCTGGCTGGAACCATGAATACAGACTCTTGCGCGTCTCCATTATCCTGGTACGTCCCGAAGGATGATTTTATTGGTACATGCAATGATGTCAAAGCATCCATTGCCGACCAGACATCCTCATCTACGTCGGTAGTAGTGTCCGACGGTATTGAATCAGACTCACACGCAGGGAAATACGCGAAATCTAAATCTTCATTAATATACCAACCGCCTGCATCGTCGGTGGTATCGACATTGAGCTTATTAGTGCTCTTTACAAGTGGTTCCAACTCCCACAAGCACTCTTCTTTCTCCGGCTCAATGTCAGCTTCATTACCAGAGTCTGGCTCCTCTGGTTGTGGGGTTTCATTAGTCTCCTCCGGATCCTGATATAAGAGGGAGTCTGTGAAATAATTTTCAACCCCTTTAAACGGATGCCTTTCGGCAATCAACGTTCGGACCTGTCCACTCTCGTCAATGTATTTCATGACTTGGTGGAGAGTAGAGGGAACGATGGAATTGCGGTGAATCCATGGTCGTCCCAGCAACAGGTTGTAGGAAGTGTCCGCGTCAATGACGTAACACGTCACTTCCGACTTGAGGCTCCCGATCTGGCATTTGAGCTTGATTTTCCCCATCGGGCGGGAGCTGTTGGCATTGAACCCGTAAATAGTCGTCTGGGTAGGGCTCAGACGATGGGTAGGAATGCCTAGAAACTGCATAACCCGGCGAGGTATGATGCTTAATGCAGACCCTGGGTCTACCTGGATGCGGTTCACCTCGGATGACCCAATATACCCTGTGAAGTATAGGGGTCGGTCATGCTTCCTTTAACCTGCATGTCATCTGTTGTGAAGGTGATGCAGGGAGCATTTGGGGAGGTGTGGAGGCAATCCTCTACATCTTCCTCCCTTGGCACGCGGGTCATAAAGACCTCAGGATTCGCCAAAGCTTCTTGCAGAGCCTCTCTGGTTGACTTTGATAGCCTCAGGAGCTCATATAAGGTAATGCGTGCCGGGATGTTGGCTAATTGAGCCAAGACATCAAAATTGTAAGGTGTCGAGGATCCTTCCGTTACACCTTTCGCAAGAACTCGAGAAAACCGAGTTTCTTTCTGTTTCTCCCCAGGCTGTTTAGAGGAGGGCTTTGCTGGCTCTGCAGCTGGTTGTGGAGGAGCTACTGCTGTCTCGCCATACTGTTTCAGGTATGCCTGCCCCGAACGGGTTCCTGCCGTTGGTGGGTTGGGTTCCGCGGCCAGGACTATTGTCTCCTCTTCCGAATCAGTCAGCGAGGGACACATCATCCTCTACTTCTCGGGAGGAAGCGCATATCACATGGCAAGATGAAGCCTTCCCTTTGCCTTTGGACTTCCTTTTGGTCACAGTCGTCCATTGTTGCTCGTCGACGAGGTCAGGGTGGACCCACATGATTTCCCTCGAGGTGTAGGGACGGGTACCAAGCCTTTCTCCCGCTGCTGATGGGGGTCTGTATTGACCACCCTCAGTTCTCCTTTTGGGACAGAGATCACCCCCACGGGTGTCGGGGGTCGTGTCCCAAACTGGAGAATCGACGTCATGTTGCCGTCATCTTCTTCTGCTCCGGTCGGAGTTTTAATACCTCCGCGTCAATCAGAGCTTGAAGGATGTCCTTAAAGACGTAGCAGCTTTTGGTAGGATGTCCGAGCATCCTGTGGTATAAGCAGTAGGTGGGATTGTCGGTCTTGCCGACTTCCTCCGGGCGCCTAATTTCAGGGAGTTTCAGTCGATTGCTCTTGTTGAGTAACTTGAAGAGCGAGTCGACGTGTTCCTCCTGAAGGAATATTGCTTGTTGGGGCGTAGCTGGCTTGAAGAGCCACTTGCCCTGCCTGTTTGAGGTTTGGTGGGAGATTTGGTCTCCGTCGCCAAATTATCCTTTCGCTTCGTCTGGAGGGAGGTGTCTGGTGCACGCCTTGTCGACCTCTCTGGCCTGGGCTTGCCTTCTTCCGCTCTGACGCGGGCAACAATCTCCTCAGCCTGTTCACCTTGCTGGACTAATTATTTCCAGGTGCGGCTTTCAGCAACTCCTATTTGAGCAAGGAGTGAGGTTTGGAGATTGTGGCGACATGTTTCCACCAGGGTGGCCTGGGTCATGCCGCTTGGACATCGGAGTGCCATGTTCCGAAATCTTTCTACGAAAGACTTGACGGACTCTCCCTTTCGCTGTTTTGTAGCTAAAAGGGTAGGCATTGTGACCTCCGAATCATCTTCGAAGAAGCGTGTTAGAAACAGCTTCTCCAAGTCGCCCCAGTTCTTGATGGAACCTTCGGGAGCTTCATAAACCATTCAAAGGCCAACCCTTTTAGGGTGCCAATGAATAGGCGTGCCAGGATGGCATCGTTATCTACCACATTCCCAGTTTGGGATTTGAAGTAGTAGATATGTTGGTTGGGCGACCCCTTCCCATCGAATGCTTGGAGAGTTGGAGCCTTGAACCTAGGAGGGTACGGGACTAAGTCCCACTCGGCCGGATAGGGCCGGACCACTCCAGCTTCTTGGAGATCTTTACGACTGGCAAGGGCGTTGAGTCGTTGCTCCAGTAGACTCATTCTTTCAACATGAGCTTTCTCCGGGTCTGGGTCACTTCCCGCCTGTGCCGAAGGCTTGGACACATCCGAAGTAGATCGTCGTGTTTCATCCGAAGGTTCGGAAGGTGGATTTTTTCTCCTTCCCCCTTTACCTTTTGACCTTCTAGGAGGAGATCTCGCTCTTTCTTCGAGCAATTTCTCAAGCATATGCTTGAGGGTGTCAATGGATCGCTGCTGAGAGGCGATTATATCCATCTGGTGCTTTTGCGTCTGTTCTAAACGCCTGGCCGTCTCCTCAGGAGTGTCTGCCATGTAGGCGGAGGTCTCCTTCTCGACGGGAAGAGTTTGAAGCTTGCGACTCCACTATAGCGGAGTGAGAACCGTCCATCCTAATGCCGCAGGCTAGGGCATTATAGTCAACTGGGGGAATGGTCCCAGTCGGGTGCGAGTGTGCTGATACACTCCTTCCGGTTCCGAATCAGACTTATCCGAGCTGATTTTCGGTTGTTTTCCCTTGCTTCTGCTTGTCATGTATGCAGTAAGCTCCGGGTACTCGACGTCAGAGAAGGTTCTCCTTCTGTGGGAGCGTCTTCTTTTGGCTGACGGGGGAATCAGGGTCAGCTGTCTAATTAAAGATGGCTGGTGCACGCCTGACTCGCAATGGCATCCAGAGAGCATCTGGATGAGCTGTTGACAGCAGCATGGAGAAGTGGCCTGATTGGCACTCCTTTTCCTTCTCAAATAATCCCTCAAATCCGTGAGAGAGGGATTAGATAGACTAGTCTCGCGACGTGGAAGACGGGAGGAAGTCATGCGCCGTGTTGTCTGGACACAGGTTTCAGAAAGAAACGGGCTGTCGCGTCGCGGCTGCGTCACGCGCGTCTGGCGTCTCTGTTGATATGAGACGCGACTTTCGCGTTGCTGTCTGCTGCGTTGGAGCAGAGAGACTTGGGAGAGAGTGGGCTGCTGGGCCCCACGCCTATGGGCGCGTACTTCCTGCGTTTGACGAGACGCAGAAGCTTCGCTTTGGCGTTTGGCAAGTTGGTCTTCAGAAGGCTCAACTTGGGGAGTCTCGCGTTTGGGTCGCCAAACGCGGATCTCTCGCACTGGACGAGGTGCGGGCAAGGCATCGGATCGTACGCTGCGTCCAACCCCAGTCAGAAAACCAACGGTTCCGACCGAGTGTTGACGCGCGCGTCTTCTCTGTCGACGCTCGGCATTCCGATTGCGCCGTAGAGGAAGAGAGAAGCCAACAACTTCCTGGTTTGTAGAACCAGGGGTGTTTGCCACGCGGGTCCTGAGAGACGCTGACGCGGCGTTCTGTGCGACACGGTCGATCGCACCAGTAGATGTGCCGGGGACCACGCGGGCCTTCAGAGAGGCGTTGGCGCGTGTGTTCTGCGCGGCGCGGTGATCGCAGCAGCAGCAGAGGTGTCTGAGGTTACGCGGGCCTTCTGGGAGGCGTCGGCGCGTGAACCAAACTTGGCACAGTGGGCAGCAGGAGCACCTGACAGAGCCTCAGATTGGGCTTCAGGGGGCTGTCCACTTGAGACCCTGTGGGTCTTTGGGCTCTTAGAGCCAGAAGAGAGGAACTCTTCGTACTTCGCCTGGTCGAACTCGACGACGAGTGATTCGACCATTTTCCCCTTACGGAGAACGTCATCTTGCACCACGGTGCGCTCGTCAGTAACGAAGGTAGTCCCCAGCGGAGTCGCCATCTCTTGTACGCGCCGGAAAATTGGTGGTCGGAGAAAGTGGGTTTAGCTGTAAAAGATTTCCTTGATTCAAGCGAAACGATTACAACCAAAAGAACTACTCTTCCTCTTTTCCAGTTACAAGGGAGGGAGGATGTCTGAATCTTCCCTTTGTTTAAGGATGGGTTCTTCGTGTGGCGATGGAGAGTGAATCTTGTTCTCCGTTGACCAGATGACCGTCCTGGACCGTCGGGGGTCTTCTCTTCGGGGTAGAAAGAGTAACTCAGCTCCGTCTACCAAAACTCTCAAAGAGGAGGTAGGCGAAGAGCGGCTAGTACTCAGTAAGCTCGCTGAAGAGTCTCCTCCCTCTGTCTGTTGTTGAAGTCGTGCTTCCCTCTTGATGATCCTCTTGCCTGGATTCGATCGATCTTGATGATGCCTTGACCTTCTTAATTCTCGACCTTTCCAAAACTTCGATCCCCTCTTCATAGCAAACAAGGCTATTTATAGGGGTCTCAGGGGGTGAAGGTGCCTCCTGAAAACGCTCCCGAATGAGGGGCCACTACCCGCTACATGCGCGGTGACTGGCCCCACAATCAGGGCAGTTGCAACTGAGACGTGGGCGTTGAGCCAAACACGCCTTGAAGTTTGAGACGCGTGCGTCGAGCCAAACGCGCCCTGAAGTCGAGCCAACGCGCCTTAATGCTGAGACGCGGGCTTCGGGCCTTCACGTCTGGACGCTGAGGCGCGGGCGTCGGGCCGACGCGCCTTGATGCTGAGACGCGGGCTTCGGGCCGACGCGTCTGGACGTTGAGACGCGGGTGTAGAGCCAACGCGTCTTAATGCTGAGACGCGGGCATCGATTCCTCGCGTCTAGAGCTTGAGACTCTGCTTCCTTAATGGCTTGTCTGTTAGTCATTTTTAGACAGCCTACAGTCATGGAAAGAAAACAACAATTCATAGTAGAATAAAAATGCAATGAAAGAAAAGCTTGAAGAAAGTAAAGCAAGAAAGTAATGCACTAGAAATTGCAAAGATGAGAAGAGAGATGGATAAATTCTTGCTTCAAGTTGTCACCCCTTTGATTACAAGCTCTCACACTCTTTCTTCTCTCTTTTGCAGAATTTCTAGGAGGAAGAAGGAGATTACAAGAGCACTAAAAAACTAGAGAAAAATCCCTACACTCTTCTCTAAAATACAAGCTCTCACACTCCAATTCTCTCCTCCTTTGTCGCAGAGGCCCTGGTGGTCTATTATAGGCTTCAGAAGAGGAGGCTCCCAAATCTAGACCGTTGGATCAAATCGCTGGCTCAACGGCCAGATTCCTGCCGCGGATCCGCGGCCATAGCCGCGTTTCCGCGGCAGAATCTTGGCCGTTGCGCCAACGAATTCTGTTGCCGTTCTGTTGGAGTCTGTTGGCCACGTGGATCTTCTAGAAGGCTGAGTGTATACGTGGATGACTCCAGATCTGGGCTAGACTTTTGGGCTTTTCTTTTTGCTTTTAATAATCCCTTTAATCTTGATAAATCCTTGATTATGGGCCTTCCTCTCCATTAATGTGGACCTGCAATTTTAGAGAGAAAAACATAAAAAACCTCATTTTTATTTATATAAAGCATGATATGGAAGTGGAAAATGATGCAAAAATGAATAACAATCAACCTCCAGGACAGTTATTGTTGTAGCAGCTTCCACAGCAACGATGCAACAACAAACTCCATGGCACTGGGCTCCACGATCGAAGTTTGAACTGTATTATCTTCTGCGCCAATGCTTGCCGCGGGATCCTCTAATTGAGCTACCCCAGTGCTCTCAGCAAACCACAACATTAAATGTCGGTGGTAATGATAAAAAGGAGAGTATCCAACATGTCAGTATTCTCTTACCAAGTTGAGGATCTGAAGATGGTAAATCCCTGGACAAGCCACTTGGGGATGAGAGCTCCCCGACCTCGGCGGTTGCACATCATGAAGCATCCTGGTATCGGGAGCTTCAGGGCCCTCCTGCTGGGCCAGCTCTTGGATCATCTCCTCAATATGAGAAGAAGTTGCGACTTCACTACCGGTAGCCAGCCCTGTAGAAGAAAGTCAAAAGGAAATGTTAGAACTCATCTTCCTTGATGGGGAATCAGTTCAGGAGGACAAAAAAAAATACCTTAAGTAGCGGCGATCCTTACTATCGGCGAAACCGTCACAGGGACGTATCCCTGTATCTCTTCCTCCGAGATATGCGGAATTTGCTTGTGTCAGGAAGAGCAGGCTCATCGCCAAAATCGACTTCTTCGCTAGAGTAATATCCATGTTCTTCGGACAATGAAGATGAAAGCTCAACTCAAGAGGTTTTAGCGATCGAGGCTTTACCACTGAATATCCCGGTAGTAGGGCTGGGATCGATAACCCGCGAGGTGGGCATCAATACACTGGGAGACTCAGGTTTGAAAGTGTCCTCGTTCGACTCAGTGATGTAGGAGCTTGTGGAGTCATTGATCTTCTCAATAATTTCCTCGTCAGTGCAAGGAGCCAGACTAGTCACTGAGCTATCTTTTCATTTATGCCGTTGAACAGATAGCTCGCCCGGACATCTGCTTGACACCCCTGTTCCTCCAGGAGGATATCTGCTCGCAGATGTGGAAGTGGCACAACACTTCCTAGTATGTCTCATACACCTGAGGGTCCTCTTTCCTCAAAAGGTGAAGCTCCTCAGAAGTCGGGACGTATTCTTCATAAGGCGCATCTCCCATAACTAGCCCCGAGACTTCATATAACTCATGAAGAGTAAGCCCCATCTCTCCGGCTGGGGTAAAAAATGTGCCTGTCAGATGATTATAATGTTCCAAGATGCCATAAAAATTGTGAGAACTCTGCGGGAGGCCATACTGTACGGTCCTAACCGAATGGTATAATCCCACCTGTTGCAGCAGAGGCCCGAGCTCAACGAGAACAAATCCGACCATTCTACCCCACCATGATTTGTCGGTAGAATGGACCCATCCGAGCGGGCGAAAATCGACAGGAAAATCACCCATAACTTTCAAGAACTGATTGATGAAGGTGGCGGCAAGCTGAGGGGTTTCTCCTTTCGGATACTCAGGCCTGACTAACCCGGAAAATAAACTGAAGACATCTTTTCTATGACAGCAGGGTATGCTTCTTTGGCACCTAATCTGCGAGAGACACGCCAGAGACAAACCGGGAAAGATCCCACTCCATCGTGCGATGAATAGACATATCTGAAGATAGGATAAGGAATACATCCTCTCCATATTGGGAAGAAAGAACCTCCTGTCCCCTATCTGACGAAGCCACTTATAATCTCCGTCATGCAGAATCCTATCATCTCGTCAATGGCGTCACCAAAGAAGAAAGCAGGCTTTCTTAGCGGAGTACGGGATCTGTCTCGAATAGTCCATCAGAGATAATCTCCCAAAGGATCACCATATTAGCCTTAGAGATCCTCTCCTTTCGCTTCTTTGACTTACCAGTAGTCACAGGAGCAGTCTTCTGAAGCACGAAGGTCAGATTACGATCAGCGCCACCTACGTGCCCAAAGTGGCATTTCTTGGACAAGGGGTTGAAAGAGTATTACACTGCAAAGAAGACAATACTTAGTCAGGAATCTGAAAGAAAATGGCTAGATGTTTGAAATTCAAACGCAGGAATGAATCCAGACGCGGAAATCAGCAAAATCCGCGTCTAGACTCAAAAATACAAGGCCTGCATGGAACCCGCATTTCAAAATCCATAACTTCAAATTTTTTCTAAGTGTCGGACTCAGACGCGAGAATCACTGAAACTTGCGCTTGATCTTAAAGACGCGACAATCATAGGAAGTCTGCGTCTGAACCTCCCATACTTAGAAAAATTCTGAGTATTGAGCTCAAAACGCAGGGCTCAATGAGGCCCGCGTTCAACAAACAGATACGGACTCAAGTTGATGAAGTAAAGACGCGGAGGTTATCAAACCCGCGTCTTGCCTACCAATTCAAAAGCTGCGTCTAAAAATCAAACACGGGCATGAGCCTCGCATCGACGGTTCACATTCAAAAAAAGACTTAAGAGTTAAGAGAACTCTTTAAGCCTCTTCAATGGCGGAAACCAGATCAGATGGTTTTACTACCTGAAATGGGGGCCTCCTGCATGGAAGGACCGCCCATTTGAGTCTCAGGAGCAGCAACACTCGAGGACGAAGCAACATGCTTGGCTTTTGATGCCATCACAATCGTGAAATCGGTGTTGAAGACGATGAAAATGGAAAAAGCTTTAAGCTTTTCTTAACCCTCGATAAAAAGCTCAGCGAAGAAGCAGAAGAGTCTAATGATGACTCTTGAAAAACTGTAGTCTTTTATAGGCACAGTGATCTGCAGAGAAACGCGGCGCATGTCTGGAGGCCTAATCCCCGCTCGATGAGTGGCATGCGTCTTAAATGCGACGCGAATTTCGCGCGTCAAAGGAACGATGTCCCCTCAACTCCGCCGGACATGTGGCAACGTGCCCAAAACGCGGGACTCGTGTTTAATAAAAAATCGCGTCCCTCCAAAGGTCGCATCTCTTCAGCAAGACTAGAGCTGCGTCTAGTCAACAGGGTGAGAGCTGCGTCTTCACTTCAAAGATCGCATCCCTCCAGAGGCCGCGTTTCTTCAGTAAATTAATAGATGCGTCCCCACTCTGAGTGAGGATTGCGTCTCTATAGCAACATGACCCCTGCGTCTACAAGACTTGCATTCAGTCTTTTCTCCTGCAATCTGTTCAACAGTACACTAGCACAAGCAGACAACTGTTTACCCCTGGTTCAGTAGTACACCAACAACCAGCTCAGAGCACTGAGGAGGTTTGGACTGCGTATCTAGACAATCACCACGATCATCTCTGGTGGCTTCAAAGGATTTTACAGTACACTCACGAAGACCATACTCCAGACAAGATCAAGCTCAGAGTATCTCAAATGATTGTCATTCCAATCATGAGAAGTATGAATTCAACCAAAGTCCAAAGTATTTCGAAATCCGTCCCAGTCAACCGTAAAATATCAAAAAACTTTGGAGCAGGTCTGTAGACTGTTTAAAAATCATTTGAAGACAAGTCATCAGAAAACAGAGTCCAAACTCTAGACGCAAAGCGGCACAGCCACTAGCGCAGCATCAAGACGTGAAAGTTGAAACCCGCGTCTTAATAACCAAGACGCAGGCTCGAAAGCCGCGTCTCAGCACCACTGTAGTACCAAGACGCAAGGATCGAAACCCGCGCCTTTGCCTTACTGCAGCGGCCAAGATGCAGAACTTGAAACTTGCATCTCAGACATCCTACCCAGACGCAGAGTCCGAAACCCGCGTCTCACTTGAAGCTTAACGCATAATGGGAGTTCGCGTTTCTCAAGTATTAATTCAGCGACAAAACGCGTGGCTCAAAGCCCGTGTCTCGGTTATAACTGCCCTCATTACTGGGTCAATTACTGCCTACGTAATGAGGGAGTTAACCCCCATTATGGAGTATTTTAGGGACACTTTTACCCCCCTGAAACCTTTATAAATAGCCCAGTTTGCTATGGAAGAGGGGTGGGGGGAGAAATCTAGTTAGAAGAACTTTAGTTGTAAGCCGTAGAAGGGCCAAGATCTCCAGCTAAAAGAAAAGGAGAGTTCAACTCTTCTAACAACTTGCTGCGTACAAGTTTATTTTTGCCTACGGTCTCTTTGAGATTCTTATTGGACAGAAGCTGTGTTACTTCGTCCACCATCCAAAGAGAAGATTCCCAAGAGGTCTTGACGTTCACCCGGTCAACGGAAAATAAGATTTACTTTCCATCACCACATCAAGAACCCACCACTAAACAAAGGGGAGATTTGAGCTTAAATATCTTCCCTCTCTTGTAACCGGATTATTGATCTGTTGTAATCTTCTTTGCAATCAAATAAAGAATTTACACGCCCTTCAATTTTCCCACCAAACAGTCTCGTGTCTCTGAGAAGAGACACGGACCTCGCATTGCTGAATGTCGTGTTTGAGAGGTGAAGCCTCAGAAACGCAAGCCTTTTGAGCTTCACGTTTTGGTCTCCAAACGCAGACTTCGCGCGTTTGACGTAGCTCAGAGGGGACGCAGGCATGAGCCTTGCGTTCTGTATCTGTTAGACAAATAGTTGCTTCAGCTCCTGCGTCTGTTGTCGACGTGCGCATCGCCTTTGTCGACGTTCAGTATCCGATTACGCGTACGGGTTATGGGAACCCTGATAACCTGGAGCTGAGGAAGAGGAAGGGCGTGGCTAAACCAGCCTTCAATGACGTTGGCCTCACGGGTCTCATGGGAGACATTGACGCGGACCTTACGTGTGATGCTGCCAGCGATGATGCTCTTTGTGCAGGCCATCTTCAGAGAAGTCTCTGAAGGGACTTAAGAGCAGATCTCTGAGGAGACCTTGTGGTAGGGCTTTGGGAGCCAGAAGAGAGAAACTTTTCATACTTTGCCTCGAATTTCACGATAAGTGACTCGATCGTTTTTCCCATGAAGGTGACGTCACATTGCGCCACAACTTGATCGTCAGTAAAGAAAGTTGTCTCCAGCGGAGTCGCCATCTCTTATTTGCCGGAAAAAATTGGAGAATGTGAATCGTAAAATTTTCTTGAATCAATGAAAGATTATAACAATCTCAAAAATCTTGATTGCAAGAGAGAGAAGATATTCAAGCTCAAATCTTCTATTTGTTTAATATTGGGTTCTTGATGTAGCGGTGGAAAGTGAATCTTATTTTTCGTTGACCGGGCGAATGTCAGTGTCTTCTGGGAATCTTCTCTTCGGACTATGAATGGAGCAGGCAGCTCCTATCCAATGAAATCTCAAAGAGACTTGAGGCAAAAACTTGTACTCAATAAGTTGTTAGAAGAGTTAGACTCTTTATTAGCATTCCTCCACCTCAATTCAATCAAACCAGAATTTGACTAAGAATCTAACCAGAATTCGACTAAGAATCTGCCCAGAATTCGACTAAGAAACCGCCCCTCTTCAATAGCAAACTGAGCTATTTAGGGAAACCTGTCCCCTAAAAACTCTCCATAATGGGGTTAACTCCTCTCATTACGTGGGTGATAACTGACCTGATAATGAGGACAATTATAACTACAACATAGGGCTCTTCTGCAGTTGAAACGCGGGTTTCGAGCCTCACGTTTTGGCGTTATAGTGTTGTTGGATACCGACTTCGAAACTTGCTAGACGTAGGCTTCGAACTCTGCTAGACACGGGCTTCGAACTCTGCGTCTTGAGATTGCAGTGATGTCAAGACGCGGGCTTCGAACCCTGCATTTTACCATGCAGTGAAGCTGAGACGCGGGCTTCGAACCTTGCGTCTTAGCACTGCAGTGATATTGAGACGCAAGCTTCAAACTTTGCGTCTTGGTATTGCAATGATGCTGAGATGCGGGCTTCGAGCTCTGCGTCTTGATATTGCAATGATGGCTAGGATACGGGCTTTGAACCCTGTGTCTGGCATTGCAGTAATGTTGAGATGCGGGCTTTGAGCCCCGCGTTTTGACACTGCGGTGATGTTGAAACACGGGCTTCAAGCTCTGTGTCCTGGCATTGCAGTGATGTTGAGATGCGGGCTTCAAGCCCCGTTTTGACATTGTACGGGTGGCTCTGATTAGCCTTGTGTCTGAAGTATAGACTCTGTTCTCTAATGACTTATCCTCAGTGATTTTTTAGACAGTCTACAGCAGTGCGAGCAACGATCAGACTTAACAAAGTAGGTAGCCCTGCGATCGTTAGAGCAGTCCGCGTATATCACATCTTATAAAATACTATATTAATTACTCTGACCTAATTGAAGTAATTAATATCCTATCTATCGTGATACAACAACAGTCTCAAAAAAAGAGGTGAACTAAAATTAATCTCGATAAAAAAAAAGATGTGCACCATTTGAAATTTAAATGTATAAGAAAAATATTCTATAAAAGGCTAATTTGTAGTTCACATAATAAACCTATAAAAAAGAGAACTCTTTGGATTCTCTCGCCATAACTGCTTCAATTAAATATTTAATTTCTTTTTATTACTTCTTTGAATACTCAACCGTCACCTATAACACTTATTATTACTATTCATGTCGTTTCACAATATAGGCCTTTTTATTGTACCTGTAACTAATATATTATAAATATCTCATATCTAAAAAAGATATTGTGTTTTCTTTTTCAATTGATTTCCATCCTTTCTGAAATAATTCATTCTTGAATCATGTCTTCCCCATCTTCTTCCTCTGAACACTCAGACTTTAACTTCAATCACTCTCTCACCGGTCCTTTTTCTTCAGGGGATTCTAGTGAATCTGATAGCAGTCTGGACTTCACTCTTTTTGACTATCTCACTACATCAAATAATGGTTTATCTGATCCTTCTCTTCATAAGGATGATGAAGTTTTCATGGGGCCTAGTGAGGAGGAAGTTATTCCTCTGTTACTTTACAAAGACATGCTTGATGAAAACATGTCCTCTGATTCTGAAGGCGCACTTTCTTTGAGCATATCCTCTGCAGGTTCTGCTCGACACGGATCGAAAGAAGGGCTTGATACAGACGATCTATCTGGGAGTTTATCAACGAACGAAAGTACCCTCAAAAAGAGAAAGAAAGTGAAGAGGACAGCGAGCCGGTCGACGAGAGTGAAGATGATGAAAGAAATAATGAACATGAAGACAAGGAGAATGAACACGATGAATCTGCTTATGGTGGTGATGACGATGAGGACTAGAATTGTCTGCTCTTCTGATATTTACCTTATTTTTGTCTTCTTTTAAAAAATTTAATGCTCTTTTTTGTAAGGTCTCTTTCAGACCATATTATGCTATAAATAAATTTACTTATATCTGAAAAATGATCTTCCATAATTTTAAAAGATATGTAAAGTATATTTCTTTCATGCATCGCAGTCATCACAGGACTTCTGAGTGATTTTATAAATACTGCTACAATGGTCGTGGACCTAGTATATTGCACGCAAAATTGTTATCATACGATAAGAAATATAATGATTTAATACAGAAAAATGTAAGTCTTTTATTAAGAAGTAACTATGGTCGCACTCTTTGATTATAAATAAAAAGTTATTAGTTTTGCATCTCAACTGTGACCATGGTCGCAATACTCAGATAATAATACTCTCAACTAATAGAACTGTGATTATGATCGCATTTCATAATTAACTATATTGATACATGAAACTGCGTTCATGGTCGCAGTCCTGACAATGTGGCAAATAGGTTTGGGTATTAGGATTGGTATAGGGGAACATGAGTTTGAATCTTAGCATATGCAAATTAGACACACAATTTTTTCCCAGTTCTATTATTATCATTTTAATTATTAATTTTGATATTACACAATAAGAGTATTACAATCTATCCACCAAATAAGAAAATTTCGTCCTTGAAATTTAAATTCAAGTGGAAGAAAGAAGTTACCTAATTATCATGAAATAGGTGAGGATAGCGATCACAGATAATATCCTCTCTCCACGTCGCTTCTCCTGGAGATTGCCTACCCAAGACACTAGAATAAGAGAAATTGTCTGGTTCTTCAGTTCCTTGGTGGTTCGGTCCAGAATAACCATAGGTCTCGCAGTGTAAAATAGATCCAGCCTAAGCTCCAATTCAGTATGATCCAAAATATGATTGTCATCTCGGACATACCTCCTCAACTGAGAAACATGGAAGACATCATGCACGCCATCCAAAGATGGGGGCAACGCCAGTCTATATGCCACTTCTTCCACTCGGTCTAAAATCTCAAAGGTCCTATGAACCTAGGACTCAACTTTCCCTAGCTACCAAATCTGATTACTCCTCTCATTGGGGATATCTTCAAGAATACCTTATCTCCAGTTCCAAACTCCCGTGGCCTTCTGCTCAAGTTTGCCCATTGTTCCTGTCTATCCTGAGCTGCCTTGAGACGCTTATGGATGAATTTAACTTTCTTCACAGTTTGAGTTATAATCTCTGATCCCAATAGTTTTCTGTCACCAAATTGTCCTACATAAAGAAGATCTACACTTTCTTTCATACAATACTTCAAAAGGTGCCATCTTAATATTAGCCTGATAGCTATTATTGTAGGCAAATTTCGCCAAATGTAGATGATCCTCCCAAGACCCCTTGAAATCCAACATGCATGCCCTCAACATGTCTTCAAGAATCTAAATCATTCGTTCTGATTGTCCATCAGTTTGCGGATGATATGCAGTGCTAAACTTAAGTGTATTCCCAAGCTTTCTTGGAGACTTTTCCAAAGTGGTAGAACCTAGTGTCTCTGTCGGACACAATGCTGACTGGCAAACTATGGAGTCTCACTACCTCCTGCATATACTTCTTTGCTAACAACTCCGTAGATTGTCCTTGTCTGAAAGGAATGAAGTGCGCTGACTTTGTGAGGCGATCCACTATAACCCATACTACATTGCTACCCTTCTGGCTGCGAGGTAAGGCAGTGACGAAGCCCATAGTGATGTGCTCCCACTTCCATTCTGGAATTGCCAGAGATTGAAGAAGTCCAGTCATTCTCTGATGCTCCGCCTTTACTTGCTGGCATACCAGGTACTTTGCCGCATACCGAGCAATGTCTCTTTTCATTCCATGCCACCAGAATCGTTACTTCATATCTTGATACATCTTCGCCCCTGGATATATGGAATAAGCTGAACTATCGGCTTCTGCTAACAATTCTTTTCGAACCTCTCCCTTTGACACACAAATCCTGTTACCAAAATGGAGTGTTTCATCCATGTGGATCTGCATGTCTGACCTCAACCCAGCCTCCACTTGCTCCTTGAATTCTTGCAACTTGAGATCTCTACTCTAAACTCCCTGGTCTTCTCCAATAAGGTCGGTTGAATATGCATAGCCATCAACTGTGTTGGCCTGAAGGCCTTTCACCCTATTTTTGATGATGACTAACTTATGAAGTTATAGTACAAATGATCTTTTGTTTACTAAGTTTCAGATATTCAATCATGATCATAGTTAGTGTTTAGCTTCTACAATAGACGTGAAGTCAAGTTTTGAAGTTATCACGTGTCGATTCAAGAGCTCGCACGTCAAGATCGCATCAAGTACTCAAGAGGAGTCTAGCTCTTTGGATCGTATTTGGATCGAGTTGTCTTAGAGAAGAAGATCGACAAGAAGACTTGTATTTAGGTTTGTTTAGTTGTATATTAGTTTAGATCTTGCGTAAGGATAGATTAGTTTTGAGTTGCTCAAGTACACACACAAACACACAAACACACACACACACACACACACACACACACACACACACACACACACAAGTTTAATAGTTTGATTTTGGTTTAACCACTTCGTTTTTGAGTTTATTGAATTTAAAGAATATATCTTTCGGTTTCATGAATAGATAGAATCAAAACAAGTTTGTATGGTTTATTTGTATATTGAATTTCATCCTTATACATTGATGCACTTATTGTTTAGAAAAACTTATTTTAATATATTTAGTTCATGTGTTTTAAGTTGTTTTTATCAAAACTTATTTTGAGATTTACTGTCAAAAATAAATATATATCATTTATCATGTGCTTGGATTATATCCATACACATCATACTTCAAAAAGTGTTTCAATATCTTGTTTAGTATTTATACAAGTTTGAGAAAAAATCGGATTTCTATTTCAAAGTTAAGTTTTGAAAAATACTGTTTTTGTTTAAGCCTTAATTACTATGCCTCAAAAATAATTCAAATTGTTTATAATATGTGTTGATTTTTGATCACACATATTTGTACTTCAAATATTTACATGAACTTATTTTTGTGGAATTTATGGGGATTTTATTGGAATTTATAGGTGTTTTCAAGTCCTATTTTTCAACCCTATAAATCCAGTTTCTGGGCTGCTATCGGTCGACCAACTGGTCGATCGACACATGGCTCGGTCAACCGAGTGGTCGACCGACGTGCACAGAAACGTGCACAATCCCTTAGCCCTGGCTCGATCGACTAAGCGATCGACCATAGCAAGGCACGGTCGACCGTAGCAAGGCACGGTCGACCGAGCGATCGACCCAAGTCTCGAGTTGCCCCGGTCGACCGAATGGTCGATCGACAGGCCTTTGCCTTGGGGACGGTCGATCGATCGGTCGACCGACAACCCAAACGGTCAAAAAATTATTCGTTCACTGATCAACCGGATGGTCGACTGACAGGCCACTCTAGCCTGTGTTCTGCCCCAACGGCTAGTTTTTGGAGACCCTATATAAAATGGATTCTCTTGGCCAGTTTCAACAAGATTTTTAAGAGTAATTTTCCCATCTTCTACAGCGTTTTGCAACAAGTTTTGTTTTTGTGCTACAAAATCTTTATTTGTATTTGTTTCAAAGTTTGGAAAATCAAAGGTAAACAAGTTTTGCGAATTTAGTTTCGTGTTCTTCATTTTTATATCAATTCAAGAGTTTTCTCTTTGTGTTTCTTTTCAAACACTTTATTTTACTCACATACTTGAGCTTTCTCATTGCAAGTCTATCCCCTGGGATCTTGTATTGTGAGAGATTTTTGTTTGTGATCTTTTGAGATCACCAAGTTGTGTTTGTGATCTAAGTGATCACCAAGTTGTAATCTTTTCTTTGCTTTGTGCTTGGCTTAGTGCCTACCTCTTGTGTAAAGGATTGTGAGAGAGTTGGAGTTGTGTACTCCCAATTTGTATTTGTAATTCCTTGGTGGAGGTCCCTCTGTGGAAGATCCTACAGTGGACAGTTGAAATCCTTCTGTGTGAAGGCGGGAACGTAAAAGCAGTGGCTTGAACCTCGATACATATCCTTATGTCTGTGTTTGAATCTTTCTCTCTCAACTCTCTGCTTCATATCTTGTATTGTTATTATTGCTCATACATATACATGCTTGCTATTGTTTATGTGCTGACACTTGTGTTCAAAAAGAGAGATATTGAAGTACCTCAACTCATAATTTAGAGGAATAGTGAGGAGAAGTTCCAGAGCCCTTCACGGGGAATTCGGACTCACTCTTGGTTACACATAGTGTGTGTTTAGCATTTAGTTTTAATTTTGCATTATTTGTCCTAAATTAGTACTACACCTATTCAACCCCTCTAGGTGTACTTTCAAACTGGGCGGGAGCTTTTGCCCTTCGTATCATCATTAGGTCCATCTGCCTCATCTCCTTGAACAATTCTTTCTGCTGAATGATTGACATCTCCATACATGTTTTAGGTTTCCTGCTTAAGGCATCTGGTACTATATTAACCTTTTAGGGTGATACTGTAGATGAATATCATAATCATCCATCAACTCTAGCCATCTTCTCTGCCTCATGTTCAGCTCCTTCTGAGTGAAGATATACTTCAAGCTTTGGTGGTCAGTGTAGATCAGCACTTGGTCGCCCAACAGATAGTGCCTTCAGATCTTTAGGGAGAAAATAACTGCTGCCAACTCAAGATCATCCGTAGGGTAATTCTTCTCATGAGGCTTAAGTTATTTGGACGTATATGCTATCACGTGTCCATGTTGCATTATCACACACCCCAATTCTCTCCCTGCCGCATCGCTATATGACCTACCCCCAGTCCCATCGGGCATCTTCAAGATTGGAGTCGTTATCAATCTATTCTTCAACTCTTCAAACGCATCGACGCTCTCCGTTGTCCATATATATTTCTCTCCCTTCTGGGTAAGCCTGCAATCCTTGAGAAGTTTTGCATGAACCTCCGATAACATCCAGGTAACCCCAAAAAAATTCTAATTTCAGTCGCCGACTAGGGATGGACCAATCCTTCACTGCCTGAACTTTGCTGGGATCCACTGAGATGCCTTCTTCAGAAACACATGTCCTAGAAACGCTACATCCTTAATCCAGAACTCACATTTACTTAGTTTGGCATAGAGCTTCTCCTGCCGAAGAGTGCTAAACACGATTCTCAAGTATTTTACATGTTCCTCTTCATTCTTAGAATAAATCAGGATATCATCAATGAACATTATTACAAATTTATCTATGAATGGAGAGAAAACTCAATTTATTAAGTCCATGAAAATTATTGGAGCATTTGTAACTCCAAATGACATGACCAAGAACTCATAATTGAAAACACCTAGAGGGGGGTGAATAGGTGTAAATGCTAATCTAGAAAGTAAATGTGGAAGCTTAAAACTAATTTGCAACACACTTAGTACAACACACAAGTGTAGCCGAATTCCCCGTGAAGGGCTCTGGACTAACTCCTCTTGATTCCCTAGATAAGGGTTGAGGTGCTATATGAAGCTCTTGTGGTTAAGTACAAGTGAGGCACACACACAAGCAAGCCAAGCATATAATGGATATACAACAATATGAAAGATGCAAGGCAACAAATGCAAGCAATAAGATATGAATGAAGAATGATGCTTTGCACAAATAAAGTAGAGAGGGTTAGAGAGACAATGGATCAAACGCAAACACAATGATATGTTCTGAGGTTCGAGCCCCTAGCTCTA
>JAVJIF010019468.1:0-73779 GCA_038442645.1 Agave tequilana | reverse complement strand
CGAATCTGTGTCAGGTTATACCGTCGACCGTCCCAGTCGACCGAGGTCCTGGCAGATGCACGTATCCGTGTGCATGTCTGTCGGTCGACCGGGGCGGTCGAACGGACTACAGTTTTTGCTCTCTGTGTTTTTTCGGTCGACCGGGCGGTCGACCGTATGCCTGTAATGGTCATATTTTGAGCTAGCGGTCGACCGCACCGGTCGACCGATCTGACCGTTTGAACAGTAACGGGCAGATTTTTAAGAGCTGTTTTATTTTGTCTTTTGTGTTTAAAAATTTGTATTAAGGATTATTTCAAATCTAATATTACTTAATTAGCCTTAAGTTGTTTTTATCTCTTAACCTAGCCTCTCCTATAAATAGGGGGTGATTGGGAGAGATTCATACAACAATTATTGCTACAAAAATTCAAAAGTTTAAGGCTTTCAAAGTTCTTGATTTTTTGTGCTGAAATTCTCTCTTGATTTCTGAAGGGTTTTCAAAAGATTTTCTCTGATTTCAATTCTTTCTTACACACAAAAGAGCTTCAATTCTACTCATTATTCTCTAAGGACCTTTGTAAGGGAGAGATTTTTGAAAGAGAGAGTTTGTGGTTTGTGACTACAGAGATTCTTGTGATTGTAATTGTGGAGTTGGGTACTCCGGTGTAATTGTTCTTTGTGATAGTGGAAGTAGCTAGAATCCTTCTGGGGAAGGCGGGGAGTAGAGCTGGGTGCTCGAACCTCGATAACATATCCTTGTGTTTGCGATTGGTTTACTTTCTTGCACTCTTTACTTACTATAATTGCTCTTATTCTTGCTCATCATAATCATTGTCACATTTACTTGCTTGCATTCATCTTGTGAATCTTGATGGTAATTGTTGTAGCTTTAAATTTTTATTTGCCCTTGATTAGCATTGTCACCTATTCACCCCCCTCTAGGTGACTTTTCAATTGGTATCACGAGCTTGGACTCTAGGTTTGGCTTAACATCCATAGAGAGATCCTTAAAACTTGCTAATCAACATTTTCATTTCATTCATTCATCACTAGTAAACATGGCCGACAACATTAAATCCCCACCTAATTTGATGGACTCAATTTCCCAATTGGAAGGTAGGATGACTATATTTTCAATCTTTGGGTAGCTTAGTAGCCAAGTCCTTGACAAAACCTATGAAGCACCCGATAGTGATGAGAGCACTGGACCGACCTTGACTTTAAAACTTTATAGGCTAAACTCCAAGGCCCAAAACTCCCTATAAACCGCCTTGAATGAGGATGACCTACACGGGTAATTCATTGCCAATCCGCCTATGAGATTTGGCAACACTTATTGGTCACACACGAGGGACTTCACAAGTCAAGAGAGCTAAGATAGATCTCTTGAGGTCCCAATATGAGTCATTTAAAATGCTTTGATGATGAGTCTATTGATAGTATGGCTACAAGTTTACTAAAATCACTAATGGTCTTTCTTCCTTAGGTGATGACTCCAACGATCAAAAGGTGCGGAAAGTAATTCGGCTCTTCCTTCATCATGGGAGATCAGGCCACCACCTGAAGGAGTTGAACGACAAGGATGAGATGGACCTCATTAGTCTCATTGGGAACCTAAAGACCCATGAGATGAGAGAGAAGGCAAGAGAAGAGGCCACTACTTCAAAGAAGAAATCCATAACTTCAAGACTTCATCCACCAATGATGACGATGAAGATGACGAGAAGAAGATGAGGAGCTTACTCTACTTGTTCGCAACGTCAAGAGGATGTACCGGAAGAACAAGCTCAACTTCCGGAGAAAATTGAAGGCAAAGAGGAGCGGAGGATCATATGCTACAATTGCTGCAAAACCCGGACATATCATGGCGGATTGTCCGGAGTTCAAGAAGAAAATGACTTCCTCCTTCAAGCCAAAGAAGCCAGAGGAAAAGAAAGATTACAAAGCTACGTGGGATTCGGAAAGCGAGTCCGAAGAGGAGGTGGATCAAGCTAATATGTGTTTCATGGCAAACACACCCAAGGTAACCCTCAATCCCTTGATGATGAAGATGATGATGTAAGTAAGGAAGTTCTAGTGCATGCTTTTGTAGAACTTTTTGAAACTTATGATAACAAGAAAACTGAATGCATAAAATTACAAAAAGAAGTTGCTTTTTCTTAAGAATGAACTTGCTATGGTTTCTAAGAAAAGGATAATATTTCTTCTAATCTCATTTCTATATAAAAAGAAATTAATGCCTACAAAGTTTCTTGTAAAGCAAAAATCTCCTATTATTGATGAACAAGAATTTCTTCCTTTAAATTAAAAATGAATGATTTGAAAAGTTTTAAATGATTGTACTTTAATACCAAGAAACTTGAGAACATGTTTTCTAAAAGCACACTTCACATGCTAACACTTCACAAGCTAAGAATTCTCATGCTCACACCACTCATGCTAAAGTTTCTCATGCTCACAAATCACACACTCACTATGCTTTTAAATATGGTAGAGTGTATAGATGCACATATTGTGGTAAAATGGACATTTAGCTAAGTTTTGCTATGATCAACTAATAGAACAAATAATCTTGTTTGGATTCATGACACTAACCCTAGAGGACCAAGAAAATGTGGGTACCAAAATCAAGTCTTAAATTGTTGATGTAGGTACACACCAAAGCTCCAAGACGTAGGGAGCGGTGGTACCTTGATAGTGGTTGTTCAAGACACATGACATGGACAACAACAACTTCACAACCCTATCAAGGTACATGGAAGGTGGCACCGTCACTTCGGGATGACTCCAAAGGAACTATCATCGGTATAAGTAACATTCAAATTGGTGCATCTCCTATTATTGAGAATGTTGTTTTAGTAGATGGTTTAAAACATAATTTGCTTAGCATTAGTCAACTTTGTGACCGTGGACTTAAAGTTATTTTTGATGATTCCTCTTGCAAGATTTTAATGTTAAATTTAATGATTGTATTCTTACCGGTTTTCGTGATAATAATGTTTATATTATTGACATGCTTAATTTAGATTGTTCTACTAAATGCTTGATGCTTTTGATGAAAATTCTTGGCTTTGGCATAGAAGACTAGGACATGCATCTTTTGACCATATTTCTAGGATTAATTCAAAGGAATTGGTGAAGGTATACCTTGCTTGAATTTTGAGAAAGACCGCATTTGTGGTGCGTGCTAACTTGGGAAACAAACCAAGTCTTCCTTTAAACCAATCAAGGATATCATGTCAACTAGGCCTTTAGAATTAATTCATATGGATCTTTTTGGACCAACTAAAACTAAGAGTTTAAATGGAAGTAGATTTGCATTGTTTTAGTGATTTTCTCCCGTTTTACTGGGTTTTCTTTTTGCAACATAAAGATCAAACTTTTTCTCATTTAAGATTTTCGAAAAAGAGTTGAAAAAGAAAAAGTTTCCGATTTTGAAATAAGGAGTGATAGAGGTGGTGAGTTTGTTAACAACTCTTCATGACTTATGTGATGAAAAAGGAATTAAGCATGAAATGTCTTGTCCTAGAACTCCACAACAAAATGGAGTTGTAGAAAGGAAAAATAGAACACTTCAAGAGATGGCTAGGACAATGATAAGTGAGTATGACCTCCCTCAATATTTATGGGCCGAGGCCGTAAACACCGCATGCTATATATCGAATCGTATTTTTTATTGCAAAATTCTTCTAAAACATCTTTGAAATGTATCATTCTAGAAAATCAAATGTTGCATATTTCAAAGTTTTTGGATGCAAGTGTTTTGTTTTAAATACTAAGGATAATTTGGGTAAATTTGATGCTAAGGCTTATGAAGCTATCTTGTTGGATATTCTTCTACTAGCAAAGCATATAGAGTGTTAATAGATCTACACTTACCATTGAAGCATGCATGTTAAATTGAAGAATCTAATGTGGTGTTGAGAATGTTGTAGAGATTGAACCATTAGGTGAAGACATGGAGAGACTATCCTTGAAGGACTCACCCGCTCAAGAAGAAAAGCTAGACCTATTGGTGAAGTTCAAGAGGATAAGGAGAAAAGCTCTCAACCGCTTCCTAAAGCTTGGAGATACGCTACAAATCATCCGAAGGAGCTCATCTTGGGTGATGCATCTAGAGGAGTCACTACGCGCTCCAAACTCCATGACCTATGTGGTAACTTTGCTTTCATTTCTCATTTTGAACCCAAGGGCATTCTCGAAGCCGAGACGGACCCATATTGTGCTTGCCATGCAAGAGGAACTCAATCAATTGAGCGCAACCAAGTTTGGCACCTTGTTCCTAAGCCCCACGATAGACCAATAATTGGTACTAAGTGGATCTTTAGAAACAAGATGGATGAGTCCGGAAATGTCATTAGGAATAAAGCTAGGTTAGTGGCCAAGTTTACACTCAAGTTGAAGGAATTGACTTGAGGAGACCTTTGCACCCGTAGCACGGCTTGAAGCCATACGGATGACACTAGCTTTTGCATGTTTAAAAATTTTAAACTTTTTCAAATGGATGTAAAAAGTGCATTTTAAATGGTTTTATTAATGAAGAAGTTTATGTTGCTCAACCTCCCGATTTTGTTGATCATGTTCATCCCGATTTTATTTTTAAACTTGATAAAGCTTTGTATGGATTGAAACAAGCTCCAAGAGCTTGGTATGAAAGGCTTTCTAGTTTTCTCATTTCAAATGATTTTGTTAAAGGCAAAGTAGACACAACTCTTTTTACTAAGCATGTTGATAATGATATTTTAATTGTGCAAATTTATGTTGATGATATAATTTTTGGATCTACTAATGAGCTTTTGTGCAAGGAGTTTGAAAAGGTAATGCAACTAGAATTTGAAATGTCTTCCATGGGTGAGCTTAATTTCTTTCTTGGACTCCAAATCAAGCAATTGCAAGACGGAACCTTCATTAACCAAGCCAAGTACGCAAAGGAGCTAGTAAAGAAGTTTGGGCTTGAAGGATCAAGGCTTGCAACACTCAATGGCAACTACAACCAAGCTTGATAAGGACGATCAAGGGTAAAATGTTGATATTAAATTATATAGAAGCATGATAGGAAGTCTTTTATATTTAACGGCAAGTAGGCGGATATCATGTTTAGTGTGTGTCTTTGTGCTAGATTTCAATCGTGTCCTAAAGAGTCTCATCTTATTGCGGTAAAACGCATTATTCGTTATATTAAGGGCACAATTGGAATGGGTCTTGGTATCCGAAAACTAGAGATTTTTCAATGACTAGTTATTCGGATGCCGACTATGCGGGTTGTAGAGTAGATAGAAAGAGTACTAGTGGAACATGTCAATTTCTTGGTAATTGTCTTGTTTCATGGTCCTCTAGGAAGCAAAATTCTGTAGCTCTCTTAACCGCCGAGGCGGAGTATGTTGCCGCGGGGCTTGTTGTGCACAAGTCCTTGGATGAAACATACTCTCCTTGATTTTGATTTGCACTTTGATCATATAAAAATATTTTGTGATAATACTAGTACTATACACATGACTAAGAATGCAAATCAACATAGTAAGACCAAGCACATTGAGATTAGATATCACTTTCTTAGAGATCATTTTGAGAAAGGTGATATAGATATTGACATATTTCCACGGATTTACAACTAGCCGATTTTTTCACTAAACCTCTTGATTTTGCTAGATTTTCGTTTATTTGTGGAGAACTTAATGTTTGTATTATTGATAGACATGTTTTTCATAACCCTTTTGATGTATGACAAAAAGGGGGAGAATAAGTTTACATGGGACAAAAATAAGTTCATTTGGTCTTGGTTCCATATGATTTATATGTTTTGGTTTTATGAGGTTTTTGTTATGAGTCTTATGTTTTTTATTTTTTTTTTATGAATTTGAGAACTCTTGTATTTGTTTGTGTTTTATTGGTATTGTTTCAATTTGTTTTCAATTTGCATCAAGAGTATGTTTTTGTGTTTTTAATAAATGTTTTTGTGTTTAATAAATTCTTGTTTTTTATATATAGCATAAATATAGCATAATTTGAGGGGGAGTCTTCTCCTCCCCCATATTTTTGTTTGTAGCCTATTTGTTTTGTCATCATCAAAAAGGGGGGAGATTGTTGGCCCAAAAGGTTACACTCTCCATTTGTTTTGGTTTTGATGATGACAAACCAAATATGAGCTATTGGACTAATAAAGTTTGTTAAGATGAGTTTCAGGTTTTGTACCAATTTTGGAGGGTCATTGCTTGCTATTGCAACAACTTCTAGGTTCATAAAGCTATGAAGGCATATTGCACATCAAGGAAGGATCATAGAAGAAGAAGGCTCTAGCAAGGATTGCATGGCTCAAAGATTGTGAAGATTGCTATGCATACTTTATTTAGTTTTTAGTTTAGAAGTTGTTAAAGAATAGTGGATAGGTTTGAAGCTCTATCACACACGTTTTTGCGCACATGTTCAATCCAAAATGTTTTCTATAATTATACAAAAATATTTTGCATACAAGATTTTGCCTACAGATATATTTATGTTTTATACTAATCCCTGTTCAAAGTATTTTTATCAAAATCTTAATCCTTTCTTAAATTCCTTCTAAGTCTGATTTTTGACCAGTTCCGGTCGACGGCCGGTCGACCGAATCTGTGTCAGGTTATACGGTCGACCGTCCCAGTCGACAGAGGTCCTGGCAGATGCACGTATCCGTGTGCATGTCTGTCGGTCGACCGGGGCGGTCGACCGGACTACAGTTTTGCTCTCTGGTTTTTTCGGTCGACCGGGGCGGTCGACCGTATGCCTGTAACGGTCATAATTTTGAGCTAGCGGTCGACCGCACCGGTCGACCGATCTGACCGTTTGAACAGTAACGGGCAGATTTTTAAGAGCTGTTTATTTTGTCTTTTGTGTTTAAAATTCGTATTAAGGATTTATTTCAAATCTAATATTACTTAATTAGCCTTAAGTTTGTTTTTATCTCTTAACCTAGCCCTCTCCTATAAATAGGGGTGATTGGGGAGAGATTCATTACAACAATTATTGCTACAAAATTCAAAAGTTTAAGGCTTTCAAAAGTTTTTGGTTTTTTTGTGCTGAAATTCTCTCTTGATTTCTGAAGGGTTTTTAAAAGATTTTCTCTGATTTCAATTTCTTTTCCTTACACACAAAAGAGCTTCAATTCTACTCATTATTCTCTAAGGACCTTTGTAAGGGAAGAGATTTTGAAAGAGAGAGTTTGTGGTCTTGTGACTACTCAGAGATTCTTGTGATTGTAATTGTGGAGTTGGGTACTCCGGTTGTAATTGTTCTTTGTGATAGTGGAAGTAGCTAGAATCCTTCTGGGGAAGGCGGGGAGTAGAGCTGGGTGCTCGAACCTCGATAACATATCCTTGTGTTTGCGATTGTTTACTTTCTTGCACTCTTTACTTTACTATACTTGCTCTTATTCTTGCTCATCATAATCATTGTCACATTTACTTGCTTGCATTCATCTTGTGAATCTTGATTGGTAATTGTTGTAGCTTTAAATTTTTTATTTGCCTTTGATTAGCATTGTCACCTATTCACCCCCCTCTAGGTGACTTTTCAGGATCCATGGTCGTCCCAGCAGCAGGTTATATGATGTGTCAGCATCAATGACATAGCATGTTACTTCTGACTTCAGAATCCCGATTCTGCAACGGAGTCAGATTTTTCCAGTGGATGACTGCTCCCAGCATTGAAACCGTATATTGTAGTAGTGGTTGCGGACAACCTGTATAATGGTATGCCGAGGAAGTAGAGAAGCCTCTTAGGAATGATGCTGAGTGCGGACCCCAGATCGACTTGTATTCTTTTGATGCACGTTGAACCGATATATCCGGTGTAGTACAGAGGTCGATCATGCTTGTTGTCTTTGAGAAGCATATCTTCCGCTGTGAATGTAATGGCAGGCACCTTTGATTGTGCATGATGACATTCTGGGCAAGGAGACTGAACGTCGTCGTTAGGGATTTCAGGCATGCATGTCAGAAAGATTCTGAATTGGCTAGCGCATCCCTGGGTGCTTCTCTTGTCTCTTTGAGAGGCGAAGGAGCTCGTGTATAGTGATACGAGCTGGGATATTGGCCAGCTGAGCCAATATGTCAAACCGAAACGGCGTATCAAACCCTTGGCCTGGTGGTTTTTAACACGTGGTCGAATCGTACCTCCTTAGGCCTCTCTTTCCCTTGGTTGGGATTGGAGTGGATACTGGTACTTGTACTGACGTCGTTTGCTGTTGTATCTCGTCAGTAGACTTTCCATACTGCCTCAAGTATGATTTTCCAGATCGGGTGCCCGACTGTTGAGGCGCATCGGCTTGCGCCGTGCAAGCAAGCTTTTCTCCTTCGGAATCACTGAGGGAGGCCGATGTAAGATTGACGTCGTCTGGCAGGATGGAGATGACATTGCAAGACTTGCCTTTTGAGTTGGGCTGCTTTGAATCCCTTTGTACGTCTTGGACGAGGTCTGGATGTATCCACATGACTTCTCCTGTCTCCAATGTTAAGGGAACAAGACCCTTATTGTTTTGAGCTGTAGCTGGAAGATGCTTGACTTCCAACCGTGGCGCAGGGACGGAATAAGTCCCGTCAGGAACTGTGACCTTCGGAGCTTTGCCGAACTCAAGAGTCACCATATTGGCAGTGACTTTCTTCTGCTCCGTCTTCAACATCAGGACCCGGCATCGATCAGGGCTTGAATTCTATCCTTGAGGACATAGCACTTGTCAGTAGGATGGTGGATCATCCTGGGTAGAGGCAGTATTTAGGGTCGTTTGTGCGCCCTATCTCATTGGGATGCCGAGCATCTGGTAGCTTCATATTATTCCCTTTGTGGAGCAGATGGAATATCGTAACCACCTGATCGTCTTTGAAGGAGTACTGCTTTGGAGGAAGCTTAGGCTCCTGATTGTTGAAGCCACTCTTCTGGCCTTCGACTGCACATCTCCGGATAACTCCACAGACATAGTCTCTTTGCCTTTAGCTTGAGAAGATTGTGGGTAGGTCGCTACGCCTTTGTTGTTCATCCCCCACTTGCCTCTAGGGGCGGATGGTTCGAATTTTTTAGCCGACTTCTCGGCTATCTCAGCTTGTTCGACCAATTCTTTTCCAGGTGTGGCTTTAAAAGCCCCATGCGAATTTCACTGGTCTAGAAAGTTGTGTCTGCATGTTTGTAAGAGATGGGTAATGGCATCCCTGCTGGGCACATCAAGGATAAATTTCTGAACCGTTCAATGTAGTCACGTACAGATTCGCCCTTCCTCTGCACAGTGGAGAGGAGTTTGTCCATGGTCACTTCGGTATCATCCTCATAGAAACGAGAGAGAAACCGAGTCTCCAGGTCGATCCAGGAGTTGATATAGCCCGGGGAAGACTGCGAAACCAGTCAAATGCCACCCCCTTTAAGGTGCCAATAAAAAGCCTAGCCATGATGGCGTCATTGCTTATAACATTACCAGCCTGAGACCGGAAATAGTAGATGTGCTGATTTGGCGAGCTCTTTCCATCATAGGTATGCAGCGTTGGCGGTTTGAACTTCGGTGGATATGGCACCGAATCCCACTCCAGCGGATAAGGACGGACTGCCCCTACCTTCTTTAATTCATCCCTCTGAGCTAGGGATGCGATTTGAGCCTGGAGGTCCTTGAGGACTTCGGCGTCTAAGGAAGAACCCTCCTTGGATTTCTCCGGCTTTGGTTGCTCATTGCTGAAGTGTTCCTCCTTATCGTGATTGCTCCCGGCATCATTGTTATTCTGATTACTGAGGAGTTGAGCGAGCATCTGTTGAATGTTGTCTAGAGTTTCTTGCTGGGTTTGGAAGTTTGCTCCTAAGCTTCCAGGCGCCGACGAAGGTCGTCGTTAGTGCTATCAGCCATGTTGACTGATACTCTGTCTGTTCGCACCGAGCTAACTGTCGCCGAAGAGGCGTACCCACTGTCTTCATCTTCTTCATCTGATGGCTGGAGTGATCTCCTGGGTTCTGGCGAGGCTAGGGCCATCGAGGAAGAAGGCTGTTCATAAGTGTAGGGTATCGCCACCTTGGATCTGGTGTTTCGAAAAACACCTTCTTCATGCACCAAGACTTCGCCTAAGCCTGGGCTGTAGTCCGGATCTGGGGAGCTGTAGGGAGTGTCGTCAGATGTTTGACCTCCCTTGCGTCGCTCTCGACCTCTTCCGGTCATGTTGACGGATACAGAAGCTAGACTTCACGGGGCGCCTCTCCTGTGATGCTTCGTTGGAATATGCGCGGACAGTCGATCAAACACCGATTGCCGGTGCGGAGATGCAGCCACGGTTGGATATAGCCGGCAGCGGGCTGAGTGGATTGTCACAAGCTGGCATCCTCTTTGACAACAGGGGGAAGTAGTTCGGAGGGGTTCCAACTTCCGCTTGTTTGCCAAGAATTCTCGCAGGTCAGGCTTAACAGAGCCTGAACAACCTCGTGGAGAGGCCTTCTTGGAGCGCACATGGGATGACGCTCCGTTCTTCTTATCCATGCGGGAGGGATTGGTACTGAACAGTACTTCAGCTCTAGCTTCGCCAGCAGGTGCGAGCTTTGTGCCTGATGAACTGGAGAGCGGAGCACACCGTGGTGCTTTGCCCGCTGTTCCGCTGCGAAGGGGATCGGCCTTAGATAACTCTTTGGCTTTAGCCTCGCGGCATGGATCCAATGAGTATGCTTTGGTACAGTAGATTCGCTTATGAAAGCGAGGCTGTCAGAAGGCTTTGCTGCTCTCGAATTAGGCGACGGTATGATTGCCGTCTCGACTTCGTGGCTGGCAGCATTGTCGGGGAAGACATGCATTTTACCCTTTTCTTCGTGAGAGAGGCGCAATTTTGGCGTAATTACGCCTGAAGCTTCGATCAGAAACTTCTGTTTAGGCCTCCATATCCGCCTTGATGGAAGATGATTAGGTTCACAAGGAACCTGAATAGCCACACGCGGGGCTGTGGGGTGTTGGCAGAATTCTGCCTCTGGTTTCTGATTTGAAACCTTGGTCGTGAAGACCCTCCTGTGCCTCCGAGCTCGAAGCATCAGGTCACCCCCAGAGAGGACTTCTTCAAATCTTTCTTGATCAATCTGGATGACCAAGTTCTCAAGAGTACAGGACTTGGGCTGCGGACATGCTTCCTTGTTGCGCCAGAGATTCGCAGCAGGTTCGCAAGGAACCTTTTCAGTCTCCGCAGAGACTTTCCTTGCAGATTTAGCCAGAGAAGCTCTGGCTGCACCGGCTTTTCTGAATTCAGAGTTAGACCCGAAGGTCTGTTCGTCGCATTGCGACACCTGATTCTCAGCAGTGGAGAATTTGGTCCCCAGCGGAGTCGCCATCTTGTTTTCCATTATATTTGCAAAGGGGGAAAACTTACAAAAAAGAGTTTGAGGAGCTAAATTACAAGTATTCTTAAAAAGATTACAAGTAGATCTCCTCAGAGATTCTGGAGAGGTGTGCCGATAGGAGTCTGGTCAGCGCGCGACCACTTTGTCCCTTTGACGATGCGAGCGATGAGATTCCCTTCTCGCCTGGTTCGGGGAATCAGAGAATAGAAAGTTGGTAGAACCCTCTTACTGCTTCTCAAAATCGCCTTCAATAAGGAATTCCTTCTCGCCTGGTTCCGGAAATTCTTGAGAAGAAGGACGATGTTAGGGTATCAATACCCTGGATAGAGAAAGCAATTCTCTAAAAGGTCTCTGAATTTGAGAGCGCACGGTGCGTTGTGAAGAAGCCTCTGCTTGTGGAGTCCTCTTGTGTGCATGCCCGTGGTCTCCGTCCCTCCGTCCTCCTTGTGCCTCTGGTGGGCTATTTATAAGGAGAGCAAAGGGTATAACCGTCCATCGAAGATATGGAAACAGATTGAATCGAATCTGTTTAAATCTGGAAACTAGCCTTGCTGCGAGGCTAGGATCAGCTTCTGCGAAGCTAGAAATGACAGGTCGGTTGATCCTCTTGATCCTTTCCATATTGTTAAAAGATCTCTCCTGATCTTCTTACTCGTTTTAAAAGAGTCAAGAGATTGTGGTAATCAACTGCCAAATTTGATCTCTGATTTGATCTTAATTGGATTTGATCTGATTGAATCCGATCTCATCCGGAGATTTGATTGGTCAAAGGTTGACCATAGCAGACCAATGGCGGAGCTGCCCGCATTGAGCTCGTAGCGGAGCTAGAGGCAGCTTCTGGCGAAGTCCGAAAGAAAACCTTTTGGCGGAGCTGGAAGTCCTCTGTGGCGAAGTTGCGAGTTAGCTTCCTGGCGAGGCTTTGGATGGCTTCGAGGCGAAGTCGAGTGATATTAGCCTCTTAAGCGAGGCTATCCCTTTGGGCTCATGCGATGCTAAGTGTTAGCACCTTAGACCTGCTGAGGTCTGTTTAGAAACAATCCGAGTTCACTGTCTGCTTGCTGGATCAGTGGAGTCCAAGTTGCTTCCCTGTCCCTCGGAGATGGGTGAAAACTGGTCTTCAGCTTGTCTGTCGCTTGTCTTTTGTAAATGTCAACAAGTTTAGACATTGTTCGGACCAATAAGAATCTTGTCTTTTTAAGTGTCAACAGACCTGGGCTTGCTGCTCCAAGCGCTTAGCGGTCTCCTCAGGAGTGCTCGTCATGTATGTGAAGGCCTCTTTCTCCATAGAAGAGTTTGAAGCCTGCGACTCTGCAATAGCAGAGTGCGAGTCATTAATCTCAATGCCCCGGGCTAGGGCATTGTAGTTGATCGGGAGAACGGCCCCGGTCCGAGTGCGAGTGTGTCGGTACACTCCTTCCGGTTCAGAGTTAGACTCGTCGGAGCTGACTACAGGCTGTTTTCCCCTGCTCCTGCTCGTCATATTTGCAGTGAGCTCTGGATACTCAGTGTTAGAGAAGATCCTCCGCCTGTGAGAGCGTCTTCTTTTGGCTGATAGGGGGATCAGGGTCAGCTGTCTAACTAAAGACTGTTGGTTCACGCCTGAACCACAACGGCACTCAGAGAGCATAGAGATGAGCCGTTGGCAGCAACATGATGAAGTGATTTGATTAGCACTTCTTTTCTTTGTCAAGTAATCCCTTAGATCCATGGGAAGAGGATCGAAGAGATTAGCCTCGCAACTTTGAGGGCGGAAGGCATCCTTGCGCTGTACAGCTTGGACGCAGGATTCAGAGATGCGGTTCTCGCGTCGCAGCTTTAGGACGCGTGTCTGGCGTCTCTGTTGAGAAGAGACGTGGCTGTCGCGTTGCTACTTGGTGCGTCGGGGCAGGAACGCTTGAGAGAGAGTGGGCTGCTGGGGCCTACGCCTAAGGGCGCGTGCCTCTTGTACTTGATGAGGCGCGCAAGCTTCGCCTTGGCGTCTGGTGAGTAGGGCTTCAGAGGAACTAATTTGGGGAGTCTTGTGTTTGGGCCACCAAACGCGGACTTCGCGTGCTGGATGCGACGCAGCCAAGACGCCAGTTTGAACCTTGCGTCCTGCCTCAGTTGGACGATCAGAAGTTCTAACTTGTAGCTGACGCGCACGCCTCCTCTGTTGGCGCTCAGCGTTTCGGTTGCATCGTGGAGGTGGAGAGAAACCAACAATGACCTGGTGCTGAGGGAGAGGGTGAACTAGCTGGACACCAGAGGGCTTGACCACGCGGGTCTCCTGAGAGACGTTGGCGCGTGTGTCTCGTATGGCGCGGTTGGCCGCGACACCCTTTACAGCAGCCGCGCCTGAGAGAGTCTCAGAGCGGGTTTCGGGGCAAGTCCCCGTAGAGACCCTGCGAAAGACGCGGGTCTTTGGGCTCTTAGAGCCAGAAGAGAGAAACTCTTCATACTTTGCCTGGTCGAATTCGACGACAAGCGATTCGACCATCTTCCCCTTATAGAGGACGTCACCTTGCGCCACGATTTGCTCATCAGTAACAAATAAGGTTCCCAGCGGAGTCGCCATCTCTTGTACGCGTCGGAAAAGGAGGATTCGATTGCAAAATTCTTTTGATTGGATAGAAGATTACAACAGACCAGTATTCCGATTACAAGGGAGGGAGGATGTTGAGTCTTGAATCCTCCCTTTGTTTAAGGCTGGGTTCTTCAAGTGGCGGTTGGAGAGTGAATCTTGTTCTCCGTTGACCGGGTGAACGTTGAGATCTTCCGAGGCTCTTCTCTTCGGGTGGTTGACGGAGTAACACAGCTCTGTCGACCAAAACTCTCAAAGAGATTGTCGGCAAAGTCTAACTTGAGCACAGCAAGCTAGTTGAAGAGTTGGACTCTCTTTCTCTGTCTCTCCTCTCTAATCGACCGACTGTCTGTCTCTCTCTAATCGACCGACTGTCTGTCTCTCTAGCAACGGGGCTATTTATAGAGGTTTCAGGGGCGAACGTGCCCCTAAAAACACTCCATAATGGGGGCTAACTTTTCTCGTTATGTGGGTCGTGATTGACCCTATAACCGGGACGGTTACAACTGAGACGCAGGTGTCAACCCACGCGCCTTGGAGCTGCTGAGACGCGGGTTTCGACCCTCGCATCTTGGTGCTGCTGAGACGCGGGTTTCGACCCACGCGCCTTGGTGCTGAGACGCAGGTTTCGACCCTCGCGCCTTGGTGTGAAGACGCGGGTTTGAACCCTCGCGCCTTGATGCTGAGACGCGGCTGTCGAGCCTCGCCTTGATGTTGAGACGCGGCTGTCGAGCCTCACGCCTTGATGCTGAGACGCGGGTTTGAACCTTCGCGCCTTGATGCTGAGACGCGGGTTTGAACCCTCGCGCCTTGGTGTTGAGACCTCTGCTTTTCAATGGCTTGTCTTTTAGTGATTTTTAGACAGCCTACAACGTGATTGTTGTATCTGCGCACAACAAGTGGTATCCGAGAATCCCAGGTTTGTCGTGGGATCATCTGGTGATTCGAAGGGCATCTGTTGCTGATTTAGTGGAGATTGTGTGTCGATCTCAGATCAGCATTGGGACTGTTTGTGGGATCGTGTGTCGATCTCAGAACAGCGCGTGCAGTGCTTAAGGAATCAATTGAGGAGTAGATCTATTCAGAAACTCATCTAGGGTTTCGCGAGGAGGTAAATATCTGATCTTTATCAAAGTTGTTTATCTAACTCCGTTGGTTTTTCACATTACATAGAGAATCTAGTCAAAGAGATGGCAAAAAAAAGTACATCTGTGAGAACCATGAATCCTCATCCGAGGATTGATGCGGTGAAATTCAATGGCACAAACAATTTTGGCTTGTGGAGGTGCGAGGTGATGGATGCATTGAATGCATCGAACCTCGAAGATACTCTGCGTCTGGAGAAGAAGCGAAGCACGACCACTGAAGAAGAGTGGGAGAAGATGAACCGATCAGCGTATAGCTTAATCAGATCGTGTCTAACACAAGACATCAAATATCTTATGTTACACGAAATATCTGCGAGGCAGTTGTGGGAGATCCTTGAAAGAAAGTATCTGACCAAGAGTATTGAATCCAGAATACAGCTAAAGAGCAAACTGTATGGGTTTCAGATGAAGAAAGGATGCTCCATGAATGAACATCTGAATCGCTACACAAAGCTTCTTACGGATTTGATTAATGTGGATGTCGAGAAAAATGAAGAAGACAAAGCGTCCCTTGACTATCATGAAGTGTCGCTGCTTTGGCTAATTATGAGACGAGGAGAAAGGAAAGGCAGTCTTCTCAGACAAGCACATCAGCAGAGGCGCTAGCAGTAAGAGGCAAGGGTTCACATAAGAAGGGCAAAGATGATCGAAGGAGATCGAAGTCCAGGCCAGGTTATCGAGATCTGAAGAAGAACCAGTGTGCCTTCTGCAGAGAATTAGGGACCAGAAAGTTGACTGTCCAAAGGCCAAAGGGAAGAAGAAGGAGTCTAAGACTGAGGTAAATCTTGCAAAAGTGGTCAGTACTCAAAGCAGTACCTCACAGGCAGGTGGATCAGACTCGGACTCGTCGGTTTTCTCATTCTCTGTCACTACTCCTATCGTTGGCTACTCAGGAGATAATGAGTGGATATTGGATACTGGTACTACATACCATGTGTGCCCTAATAGGGATTAGTTTTCTAGCTTTGAGAAGCTGGAGGGATGTTCAGTCGTTATGGGCGATGATCATCCATATATCATAGAAGGTGTAGGAACAATCCAGATCAAGATGTTTGATAGGATGATAAGAGAACTGAAGGAAGTGAGATATGTACCTCAACTGAAGAGAAACCTTATCTCTGTTGGAGCTTTGGAGACATTGGGTCTTATGGTGTCAATAAAGGAAGGAGTCCTTAAGATGACCAAAGGCTCGATGGTGGTATTGAAGGCCGTTCGTCGGAATAATCTTTACTACTTGAATGGTAGTACTGTTACAGGGCAAGTGGCAGCTTCTACTGATTCAGATGAAGACTCAACCAGGCTATGCCACATGAGGCTGGGACACGCAGAAGAAAAGTCTTTGCAAGCTCCTGCAAGACAAGGTTTACTGAAAGGTGCCGGAACCTGCAAGTTGGAATTTTGTGAACATTGTATCATCAGAAAGAAGACCAAGGTGAAGTTCAGCACGGTGACTCATTGCACTAAGGGGATTCTGGATTATGTTCACACTGACGTTTGGGGACCTACCAAGACTGCATCAATTGGAGGTAACCATTACGTTGTGTCATTTATTGATGATTATTCTAGGCGTTATTGGGTATATACCATCAGACACAAAGGGAAGTCCTAGATTTGTTTGTGAAGTGGAAGAAAAATCTGAAGAGAAGTACGGGAAGGAAAATCAAGGTCCTCGTTTCAGATAATGGAGGAGAATATAAGTCTGATCCTTTCCTTCAGCTATATCTTGATGAGGGCATAAAGAGACACTTCACAGTGAGGGAAACACTGCAACAGAATGGGGTAGCAGAAAGGATGAACAGGACTTTGCTAGAGAAGGTCCGTTGTATGTTGTCCAATGCCGGTTTATCGAAGAACTTCTGGGCTGAGGCTTTGGCATACGCTTGCTATCTTGTTAACAGGTTGTCCTCATCTGCGATAGAAGGGAAAACTCCTCTCGAGGTTTGGTCGGGAAAAATAGCTGCTGATTATAATTTGCTAAGGGTGTTTGGTTGTCCAGCCTATTATCATATTAAAGAAGATAAGCTAGACCCAAGAGTAAAGAAGGGATTGTTCGTCGGTTTCAAGAAGGGAATCAAAGGATTCAAGATCTGGGATCCTACGGACAGGAAGTTTCTTTTCAGTAGGGATGTCACATTTGATGAGGCTTCTATGTTGAAGCCTAAGGTCTCTCAGCAGGTGGAGACTAGTAAGACCAAAGATGTATCACAACAGGTGGAGAATGATGCTAATCCACTATCTCTAGAAAGTTTAGCATCGTTGAGGATCATACCTAGGGTGACACAAGGAAATGATCAAGCAGATGAGGTAGATGCTGATGATGAAGAGGGTCAAGAACAGATCATGGGTGATGTTGCTGACTCTACTGCAGTTAGAAGACCAAGGAGAAACACACGGAAATCAGGTTGGCTCACTACAAATATGGTCGTGGCTTATGCACTTCTGGTCGTTGAGGAGGCTATTCCGTCCACCTTCAGAGAAGCTAAAATCAGTTTAGAGTTGAAAATGTGGAAAGCAGCCATGGAAGAAGAGATGAAGTCTCTTTACAAGAACGACACTTGGGAACTCACTAGGTTGCCCAAAGGGAAGAAGGCGATAGGCTGTAAGTGGGTGTATGCAAAGAAGCAGGGATCTCTTAAGAAGACATTGTGTGCTACAAGGCCAGATTGGTAGCAAAACGCTATGCTCAAAGGAAGGAATTGACTGCAATGAGGTATTTTCTCCTGTTGTAAAGCATTCGTCAATTCGCATTTTATTGGCTCTGGTGGCACAGTGCGAGTTGGACATTGATCAACTCGATGTAAAGACCGCATTTCTCCATGGCGATCTGGATGAAGAGATCTACATGTCTCAACCGATAGGGTTCAAGACTGCAGAGAAAGAGGATATGGTGTACAAGCTAAAGAAGTCGCTGTATGGGTTAAAACAGTCTCCTAGACAGTGGTACAAGCGGTTCGACAGCTTCATCAAAGGAAAGAGATACACACGTAGCCATTATGACCCATGTGTGTATTACAACAAGCTACCGATAGGGGAGTATATCTATTTACTATTGTATGTAGATGATATGCTTATTGCTTCAAAGTCTAGATCTGCAATTGATACACTGAAGAGGGACTTATCTTCTGAGTTTGAGATGAAGGATCTTTGTAAAGTGAAGAAGGTTCTAGGCATGGAAATCACACGAGACCGAAGGAGTGGCGGAGTGAACTTGACACAGAAGGGGTATTTGCAAAAGGTACTTCAGAGGTTCAACATCGGCAAGGATGCGAAATCTGTAAGTACACCACTGCTCCTCATTTCAAGTTATCTGCCACTATGTCTCCAAAGACTGTTGAAGAACGTGAGTACATGACTCACATCCCATATGCTAGCACAGTTGGTAGTCTTATGTATGCTATGGTGTGTACAAGACCAGATCTGTCACAAGCTGTCTCTATGGTCAGCAGGTATATGCATGATCCGGAACAGGGTCATTGGGAGGCAATGAAGTGGATTCTGCGGTACATCAAAGGTACCATTGATGTTGGTCTAGTATTCGAGAAGGACTCCATAGGGAAGCAGGATTGTATCGGTATGTTGATTCCGATTATGCTGGTGACCTCGACAAATGCTGGTCTACAACGGGGTATGTCTTTACATTATCTCAAGCACCGGTGAGTTGGCGCTCTATTCTGCAGTCTACCGTTACATTATCTACTATAGAGGCCGAGTATATGGCCATGACGGAGGCTATGAAGGAGGCAATTTGGCTTCAAGGCCTGCTTGATGACTTGGGGGTTGATCATGATCTACTGAAGATCAACTGTGACAGTATGAGTGCTATTTATTTAGCCAAGAACCAGATGTATCATGCACGGACGAAGCACATCGATGTCAGGTTCCATTTTGTTTGGGAGATTCTGATAAGGGTGATATTGAGTTGTTGAAGATTCACACAACGGAGAATCCCGCCAACATGCTTACCAAGGTGGTGTCAGGAGTAAAATTTGCACATAATAAAGCTTTACTCCATATCCTTCATGTTGCATGAGCTTGTTGAAGCTCCTTTGGATGAACTACGGATGGCTTGATCCCTTGGGCAGGGTATGTAGGCAACCACACTGGGGCAGCCACTTTCGAGTCGACGGTTCGTATGTTTCAATTCGGCTCAGATTTGAGAAATCTTCACCGAAGTGGAGAATTGTAAGAAGAGAGAGGAAGTCGAGGAAGTCGACGACGTCAAGGAATCAGCAGGGAATCAGCAGCAAGGGAATCAGCAGCAGCAGCAGCACGGTCGACCGGACCGGTCGACCGTTGTGCACCAACGTGCACAGGCTGCAGCGGTCGACCGCCCGGTCGACCGTAGAAGGAGAGCGGTCGACCGCCCAGTCGACGGACTGACATTGCCTAACTCTCGATTAGACACGGTCGACTGTGCCGGTCGACCGACAGTCGTATTCGGGCTGTTTTCGATAAATTGCTGAATTGGAAATCAGCCCAATAAGGAAACTGATTCCTAGGGTTTCCTTGGGTATATGAGAGAGGCAGAGCTCTCTTTATATGTAATGCTTATAATGCTTGCAAAATAGTATTGATTATCAAATCAATAAAAGAAATCTCTCTTCCTTGCCCCGAGGACGTAGGCGAAATTGGCCGAACCTCGTTAAATTCTTGTGTTTGTGTTCTTCTCATTGTTCAATTGTTCTGTACTGTTGGTGATATTTCTATATTGCATCTTGGCTTAAGAGTTTCCTCTATGTGATTGTTGTATCTGCGCACAACAGGTTAATCATTCGGTGCCATCCGTCTCACATCTCATATTCGCCTATGATCTTATGATTTTTGGGGAGGTCTCACACGGGAGCCTTGAGGCCAGAGACCACCAAACAAATTCTCAGTATCTTCTCTCGTTGGTCAAGGCAGGTGATCAATTATTCAAAGTCTTCTATTTTTTCACTAATAATTTGGTGGACAATGACATGTGTCCTCGGTGTCCAATTCATGAACATAGAGGAGACAGATTGCAGGCTTTAAATATCTTATTGAGAAGACGCACAAAACACTGACGGGCTGAAGCACGAGAATCTTCGAAGATCGTTGGATCCTGCGAGTGCTCCGACCACTCCAAAAGCCCAACGCTGTCCCAGCGAGCATGGAGACTGTTAGTCAACTAAGCTTCGAAGATCGTCGCTGGCGTCTGGCGCAACCCGACCACCACCAACCTCGACATCAGGGCCGGAGAGATGTGTGGTCAGTTATCGAGCGCTGGTTGAACTTGGGTGGCGTTGAGGCTGAAACCTTTTTGGTGGGATCGAATTTGATGTGGTCGGTATGGAAAAGCCGTTGTAAATGGGTGTTTGAGCGGACTCCCTTCTTTGTGGATTCAATCAAGGTCATGGCTGCATCGATTTCACAGTGCATGCAAGGTGTTCGACGCCCGGCCTCTGAGACAGCAATGCATGGCTCGATCCATCCAGCCTGGACCGTACCTCCCCTGTATGAGTTAAAGGTCAAAGTCCACGCTAGCGTCGGCCAGGTCTATGCGAGCGCGGCGGCTGTTTGCAGGGATGCGGCTGGGCAGTTGTTGCAAGTCGAGGCTGAGAGAATTCACTCCACGTACCCGGAGCTTGCCGATGCCAGTTGGTTAGGCCTGTACCTGGCTGTCAAGAGAGTTAGAGCAATGTGCACCACAGCCAGTGATGCACAGTGCCTTTTGGAATGGATTAATCGCAGAGACCAAGCTCCACCCTGGAGGACTGTTATGAGTGTCAGAATACTCTCCACAACCATGTGGGCGTGAGGCTGGAATACATTAAAAGATCGAGCAATGAGGCAGCACATAAAGTCGGCAGCAAATGCCTGAATCAATATCTCTTCGGCAATTGATCGTATGATTTCTTACCTTCTCGTTTGCGTGATGAGTTGTGTATTAGTTTGATTAACTAGTGCTTCATTATAAAGCTACTTGCTGAATATATATATATATATATATATATATATATATATATATATATATATATATATATATATATATATATATATATATATATATATATATATATATATATATAGAGAGAGAGAGAGAGAGAGAGAGAGAGAGAGAGAGAGAGAGAGAGACTTGTGTAGTTCAAGAAGGATTCGAGCCCGAATCCTTCCCACTCAAATACAACCATACATTATCCGAATACAAGATCCATTCCGTTGAAATTGATCTATATTATTTCAAGTATCTATAAGCCAAAAATCAAATATTTTAAATACTTTTTGCCCATGCATCAAGTAGGAAAAAACAGACAGCCTCAATAGTGAATTGTTAGTTTAACGGTGTAGAACATTTGAAACCTAATAAAAATTGGTTTTTAGGGGTTTTTAAATGTTTATCATGATCAAATGGCTGGATCGAGAATTTGTATGTCTAAAGATATAGATCTAATTAACTCATTACTTTCGACCGTCCATTTTGTACTGCTTGATGGATGGGTAAAAAGTATTCAAAGCACTTGATTTTTGATTTTTTTTAGTTACTTTAAATAATATAGATCTAATTAACTCATTGCTTTCTGCCTTACATTTCAGATTTTTTCTCTTTTAAATTTTTAATCTATGCTGGTTCTCAAAAGGCTTTAGAAGTATTCACAAAAGTCTTCTTGAAGTTTGTGCCGACGAGAAGGTCGTTTGACCGAGAGTAATTGTATCTTTGGGATCATTGTCGCGAAGCCTTACACAAGAGGGGACAATTTGATTCTTAGGATAGTGCCCAACACGCCTCAATCATTAGGCTAAACACTTTCCCTATTATTTTATTTACTCTGATTTTGATTTTGACTTTGATTTTGATTTTAAAAATAACCATTTAAAAAATAACCTCAGATATAGATACTTTTTCTAACAATCCAAGAATCAAATTGATATAGATCATGCTATGTAATCAAATTAACATCATGATATATGATTTGTTTATGCGACTTCTATTATTTACATTTTTATAGAAAAACATATTATGCGAAATAATCATGCTATGCAATCAAATCAATATTATGATATGTAATATGATAATTCTGTTATTTGGATATGCATGCTTCTTGCATTATGATCTACATAATACTTTGTTATCAAATATTTTGAAAGATATCGTGCTATTTAGTTTAAACAATGTCATGTAATGGAATTATATTACTGTGACTGTTCTATTTAATTTTCATAATCATGCTAATTCATTTCAGGCTACTAAAATAGATCCATAAAATCAGCATGCCAATTATTCAATCATATGATCTTATAATACAATGTTATCAGAATTATACCTTTCTTCTGGATTATAACAGACTTATGTTTATGTTCTTGATGAAACTTGAACTATATATCTGTAGTATAATAATAATAAATTATTTATGCATCATCGGATAATGGCTACAAGTGAGATTTTCTCGGCAAAGCCAGAAAAGTTTGACGGCAACAACTTTCGTCGTTAGCAGAACCAAATGAGATTATGGTTAACAATATTAAATCTAATAATAGTATTGAAAGTGATAACTATCTTCCTCTAGACCAATCACTAGGCAAACTTCAAGCATTGATTTTATCCTCACTCCTAAGACTCCTCAAGAGATTGATTATCAGTGTCTGCATTGAAGTTTAGAAGTACTTTCAGATAGACTATATGACATCTATGGCACCATTACTAGACCTAAAACTCTTTGGGATACTCTAGAGAAGAAATATGGCCTCGATGGCACTGGTATAAAGCGATTCAAAGCATCTAACTTTAACAAATTCAAAATGGTAAGCTCCAAACTAATGAATGAATAAATTCATGAATTTGAGAATCTAGTGCAACAACTAAAAACCAATGGGGCCACTCTAGATGAAACTTTTCAGATTCCTTACCTCGTGATAAACTACCTTATACTTGGTCAGACTTTACAAAAACACTTAGTCATACTCAAGTTGAACTCAATTAGAATTGAAGAACAATATTGACTAAGAAAAAAAAGCCAAATCTGTATCAAAACTCAAGGTGAACAATGTAGAATCAAAAGCCAATCATGAATCCTAACCCATGTTTAAGAATAAGAAGCGTCCCTACATCAAAACCGAAATAAGATCTTTAAGAAGAAATCCTTTCACCACAACAAGAATCCTATCAACTTTCAAAAGAAAGAAAGAGCTGAAAGGCGTGTCTGCTTTGTTTGTGGGCGAACCAATCACCTTGTCAAAGATTGCTTCTACAAGAAGACTGAGCCACCTAAAACTAAGAAGGAAGGACCTCTAACACTCAAATCTCAAATCAATGTGGTGACTTTCAGTTCTACTAGAACTGCTTTTAAGCCAGTCTTTTGCACCCCTAAAGTAGACATGACCTTCTAAGCAAATGATTGGTAGATTGACACCGGAGCTAATATACATGTTTGCTCTGATCAATCTTTGTTTTTCACCTATCAAGTCTCAGATAGAGAAACTGTGACCATGGGAATAATGTTGTGGCTCTTATTTTCGGAGTAGGCCGAATCAACTTGAAGCTGACATCCGAAAAGACTTTAACTCTACAGGATATCCATCAGGAGAAATCTTATTAGTGGATCTTTATTAGTCCAATAAGGATATAAGCTTGTATTTGAATCAAATAAAGTTGTAATAATCAAGGGTTTGAATTTTATTTGAACAGGATTTCTGAGTGATGGTTTATTTAAATTGAATGTTAAAAATTCCACTATTGCACCTCCAACATATCTTAACATTGAACCCTCTGTGACTTGACATCAACACTTGGATATGCAAATTACCATTCAATAAAAAGATTGATGCATCTAAATTTGATTCCCAAGTTGAATATCTCTATGATCATAACAAATGTGAAATCTGTGTAGAATTAAACTTTCTAAGAAGCCTTTCAAAACTATAGATAGAGACTAAGATATTAGAACTCATTCATAATGATGTATGTGATTCTGAAAGAACTTCTAGAGGAGATAATAAATATTTTGTGACTTTTATAGATGGCTGTTCAAAATTATGTTACGTCAACCTTATTAAGATTAAAGATGAAGTAATTAATAATTTCAAGATCTGTAAGGCAGAAGTTTAAAATCAACTAGAAATGAACATTAAAATTCTTAGATCAGATAGAGGAGGTGAGTATACTTCAAATGAACTAAAATAATTCTGTGAAGCAAATAGAATAATTCATGAGATAACTGCTCCATACACTCCTCAATCTAATAGAATAGAAGAAAGAAAGAACAGAGCCTTAATGGATATGGTAAACTCAATATTGATTAACTCTGATTTGCCAGAGAACTTGTAGGGGAGGCCCTCATGACTACTTGCTATATCCTAAATAAAACGCCTTTCAAAAATTAAGATAAAACTCCTTACACAATATGGAAAAATAGAAATTCTAATGTAGATCACTTATAAGTGTCGGGGTGTCTAGCGAAGGTCAAGATTTCTGATAATAAAGAAAGAATATTGGGCCAAGAACAGTAAATGCAATATTCATATGTTATGCATCAGATAGCAATTGCAAATAAGTTTTTAGTTATCAGTTCTGAGATTAGTGACATGACAAACAATACTATAGTTGAAGCTAGAGATGCCCATTACTTTGAAAACATTTTTCTTATAAAACTAGACTTAATACAAGTGTAAATGAAGATAATCCAGATTCAAATTTCAGTCAATCTGAACCCATTGATTCAGGTCAGACTCTTGAAGAACGTAGGAGAAGTAAGACAACCAGAATATAAAAAGTTTATAAAAACTTTTATGCATTACTAGTAGAAGACTCTCCTACCACTTTTGAAGATGCAATAAAATCATTAGACTCCCCATTTTGGAAGGGAACTATAGATAATGAAATTCAATTTATAGTTCAAAATCACACTTGAGAGCTTACTGGTCTTTCTCCTAGTTGTAAAATCATAGGATGCAAATGGGTATTTAAAAAGAAACTAAGACCTGACTGTACAGTGGACAAATAAAAAGCTTGACCTGGATTTACCCAAAAATCTGATATAAACTATTTTGATGTTTATTCCTCAGTAGCTAGGATAACCACCATTAGGGTACTCATATCTTTAACTTCCATTCACAAGTTAATTATACATTAATTGAATATAAAAAGTGTATTCCTAAATGGAGATCTAGATGAGAAAATCTACATGGAACAATCTGAGGGGTTTATTACATCTGGACAAGAGAACAAGGAATGTAAGTTGATTAGACCTTTATATGGTCTCAAATAAGCTCCTAAACAATGGCACATGAAATTTGATGAGATCATATTAGCATATGGATTTGAAATAAATTAAACTGATGATGGTGTGTATCATAAAGTAGATGAGAACACCATTGTAATTTTATGCCTATATGTTGATATATTAATTTTTGGTTCTAATATGCAAATGATAAATGACATCAAATATTTTTTGTCACAAAATTTTGATATGAAAGACTTAGGACAAGCTGATCTAATTCTTAATACTAAAATATTGAAGAATGATGATGGATATGATTTATCCCAATCACATTACATTGAGAAAATCTTTGAGAAATTCTATGATCTAAACTGCCAACCTGTTTTCACTCCCTATGATCCTAACATGCATTAAAGAAAAATATAGGTCATCATGTGCTACAAAGAGAGAGTATGCACAAATAATTAGATCATTAGGAATTCTGATAAACTACACCAGACTAGATATTGCTTATGTAGTAAATAGACTTAGTAGATATACATCAAACCCTGTTGAGTCACTGGACTGTATTAGAGAAAGTTATGAGATACCTTAAAGAAACTATGACATATGGTTTACACTATAATGGATATCCATCAGTACTAGAAAGTACTCAGATGCAAATTGGATTAGTGACTCAGTAGATATAAAATTCACAAGTTTTGTATTTCTTCTAAGAGGAGGGGCAGTCTCCTAAAAGTCTACTAAACAAACTGTAATGACTAGAAGCACAATGAAATCAGAAATGATAGTTCTAGATACTTCTAGTATAAAAGCTGAATGGCTAAAAGACCTATTGACTGAAATTCTTTTATTAGAAAAAATATTACCAGCGGTTTCTATTCATTGTAATTATAGGTCAGCTATTGACAAATGTCATGAAGAAAATGCAAATGTGAAAATGCATCAACACTTGAAAGTGTGACATAAATCTTTAAGATATAAGATGAAAAATCATGTGATAGCCTTAAATTTTGTGAGATCTGAGAAGAATCTTGCAGATTATCTAACTAAAGGCTTATCTAGAGCAGTGTCCTAGAATCATCGAGGGAGATGGGATTAACCCATCGGAAATAATTACCGCAGCAGAAACCCAACTTCGTAGAGATTCAATGGGTAGAAACAAGCTGGACGAGTGATTAATTATGAGGAGCACTGGATTTATTTGCTTCCATTCCTAGGGTGATCAATGCTCATAAAAGCAAGGAGAAGGTTGAGTGTAAACTCTTAATAGATTCAAGACCCACGAGGCAAGATGTTTACTTGCTCGCATTCTTATTAGGACTTACCTATATGTGTAGTTGTGAGGCCGCAACTATGAGACCTGGGCTGCTCCCTAGTAACACACATGAAAAGATACTTGTGCAAGGCCATAAATAGAGCAACCCATTTAGAATCCTTCAGCTATTTCATGTGTGCAATTTGTAAAATTCTGATAAATGAGATTGGTTTGAGGCGTAGTCCAACCTCTCACAGATCTATACAATTGTCACTAAGTGAAGCTTCAAACCGAAAGGTACCTACACCTATTGCATGATATAAGGGAACCAACAAACTTGTCTTTAAAAGAGTTTTTAAAAGTTTTAAAGTTTTAAATTATGTGGGTGATTATTGGATTTTTGTAATTTAAAATTTGGTTTAAATTACAATACTTTCGCATCTCATTTTTATTTTTAGTTTTTGACATTGTAATTGTACAAGCTTGCAATTAATTAATAGCTAATTCCAAATGTTGTCAACATACAATGCCAACCAATAAAACACATTTTAGTTGTGGGCAACATGCAATTAATCAATTACTTGCCAATTAAACACATTCTAATTATAGCTAGAAAATTAAAGATATATTTTTTAATAATAAGTTATTATACAAAATTTTCTTATGTTTCTAATTTTAAACCTAACAAGTTCTTGCATAAGGCAATAAATTCCACTCTCTAAGAGTGAAAAACATAGAAGAAAAAATTGATTTTGCTCTCTGCCTCTCTCTCACTCTCAGATTTCTTCTCTTTTAAATTTAAAAACTATGTTGGTTCAGCGTCGCTTCTGACTTATTATCGCATGTCTACGGGGCCGAAGCTATCTCCGGTTCTTCCATTGCCACTACCACTGTTGAGGAGTCCCCCAGTTGGGGAGTTTGTGCAGCCTTGCCCAACTCGACTTCACCCACACCATCGCCATTCTCTAGTGGTGTATTTTTTGAAGCCAGACAAAATTAATGGGAATTACTAGTTTTTACTTTTATTTAGGCTCTTTTACTCTTTATTTTAGGTTAGACTTATTTTTCTCTTTTATTTTAGTCACATATCGGATATGATGAGAAACTTCTGCTTGTATGGGCCTATAAAAGGCCAAGTGTTGTAGTTATTTTTTAGTTTAGTTATTTTAAAAATTTAAACATTTTATTGCATTTATTACTTTGTGTTGAATCTCTGCATGGTGATGTGCTGAGTAGGAGAGAGACCTCCTTAGTGATGAAGCCAAAATCAATCTGTATCCTCCTAAACCCTGATTTTCCTTTTTTATCTTCTTCCCCTTTCCGTTTTACATCAATTTCTATCCGAATCTCTCTTTGATAGTGTTGATAAAATGTTTAAGATTATTGCATTTACTTTATGAGTTTCCATCCTTGAACTTTTGGTTCTCCTTTATTCTCTAATCTGGTAGCAAACCTACAAACAAAATACACAGACGATATAAGAGTGAAAAATACTTCCGTAAAAACCATACTTCTATATATAATATGAAGACACTGAGTTCCTTCAACAATTAGTTCGCCTTCTTTGTGGAATTCATTGACAGTATCCTTGTAGCTATGATACCAATTATTACTTTCGAGATCTATGTTTGTAAAACTTGACAATATGATAATATTGTAAAAGAAAAATTATTGTAAAGCAAACTAGTAATATCTAGATAAAAGAGTAATAGTGAACAACACGAGGATTTAACGTGGTTCGGCCCAAACTTGGCCTACATCCATAGAGAGAGAACTTGAGAGAGATTTATTAATAAATTTAATACAAAGATACCTAACATTCCTCTTGATCTCACAAGAGTATTCATCTTCTCCTTGAATCTAGATCTAAATTATAAGAGTATACCTTATCTCTATGCACTTTCACCTTACTCCTTTCTTTTTGGTTTTTCTGATCTTCTTCAAGATATCCTTGATGTTCTCTATACAACAGCCTATTGGGTTGCAACTTTTATTTATAAAATTTATAATATAACTTCTATTTAGACTATAAGATAATCTTAATCGTCGGATACTTAAAGAATCTTAATCAATCCAATGAGGAGTTGATCTCCTTTATCTAGAAGAGTTCTAGACCTTTAAACTTTAGAAACAAATCTTTATAGAATAGAATCTGAATCTTATTCAAACTCTAGCAAAAAGAAAAACTCACATGTGCCTGAAAATAAAACTGCTCACGCTTCAGAAATGGTTAATTAGTCGACTATTCCTTTCATCAGTCGACTTATAATTCTTATTGGTCGACTACTGTATAACCAATCTTTCTTTATATTCGCCAAGTCGATTGTACAGTTGACTGGTTTGTGCATTAGTCGCCTTATACTTCTTATAAGTCGAGTAGACTGTTCCACCTTAATCTGCTTCTTCGGCTTCAAGCCATCATCTTTTCCAATCAGATTGAATCTTCTTGGACCATCATCTCGTCTTGAAAACAAGACAAAATCCTAACAGTCTCCATCTTAACTTGCTTTTGAAGCTTTTAGCAAAACACCTTGAGATTCTGTTACTATCTTGATTCTTTCCTTTATTGTAACTATACCACAAAGCCTTTAACTCTTACCCCCTCTCCCCGAGGCCTTTAGCTAATTTACGGCTATGGCTTGGGCCGTCTCGGGTCTCGCCTGAATACACCCTTTCTCCTTCCTGCAACACTTTGACTCCCGGTTCATGTTCCGTCACAGTCTTCCTTGAACCTCCATCTCGTGATGAGCTCCCTTCCATGCTTATCCCAGAAACTCTATCTCGAACTGAGTTTTCTTCCTTCAACTTGTATAACCATTCACACTTCTCTCCTTTCAGGATTACCCTGTCTTCTTGGCTAACTGTGACGACGCCTTGTTGCACTTGAATTTGGTATCCTTTTGGTCGAGCACCCCTATAGATATTAGATTGTTCCGTGCGTCCAGGACATATCGGACCGTCTTTTGAGCATCCACCATCCCATCTCTTCCTGTAACCTTCACTGTCCCAGTGCCGATGACCTCGCAAGCAGAGCCATCTACCATCTTGACAGTCCCTTTCCTCTTTTGCAACCAAAAAGTTAAACATCTTTTTCTGAAAACATACATGAACTATATTACCAGAATCAAATATCCAATTTTTACCTTGAGAAGTGTTATCTTCAACAAAAGAAGCCATTAATACTTCGATGTCAATACCACTTGCTACGTCTGCCTCTGCAACTTGCCCCTTCTTTTTCAATCACTCTTGCCGATTCTTACAGTCATTCTTCCAATGACCTTCTTTGTGACAAAAGTGACATGCTTTTGATGAGCCCGGACCTTTTTTTACTTCTCTTCTTCCTTTCCTTCCCGTGACCACCAAATACGATCCTTTCTGCTGCTCTTAATTTGGCTTTTTTCCTGATCTCATCAGATAGGTGACGTGACCTTCAAGTTGAGAGTTCCTTACCGTAGAGTATGGTGGTGAAGATATGATCGTATAACTGTGAGAGGGAGCTGAGAAGTATCAACACCTTGTCCTCCTCGTCGATCTTGATATTAACAGTTAGAAGCTCGTTGATGATCTTGTTGAAGAATTTAGATGCTTCAACACCGATGTCCCTTCCTTCATGCATAGCCCCTGCATATATGCACAGATTATAGATATACATAACATTAAGAAAAGCTCAAAATCTATATCAAAAGGTTCCTCAAAAATAATGTGTATCACAAATGTGTCAATATATAGCTTGTATCACACACATATATACATAAGCTTGTTAATAATATCAAATTCTATATTTTAGCAAGTGTGCAGTTACAATGATCTAGGAAATAAAGAACATTTATTAATGTTTGATTTGTCAGAGTTCAATTATGATATTTATAAGCAAAATTTAAATATAGAAGTTACAAATATTTATAACATAATTTAAGCTATTATGATGGAAATAATTATTATTTATGACCATATTTTAAATATTGCAATTATGACAGCAATTTTAATTTAGTAATATGATAACAATTTGAATTTAGCAATTTGATGACAATTTAAAGTTAGTAACTATCACAACAATTTAAATTAGCAATTATGACTGTAATTCAAATTTAGCAATTATGATAACAATTTAAATTTAGTAACTAGGATAACAATTTAAATTTAGTAATTATGATAATAATTTAAATTTAGTAACTATTACAACAATTTAAATTTAGTAGTTATGACAATAATTTAAATTTAGTAATTACAACAATTTAAATTTAGCAGTTATGAAGTAATTTAAATTTAATAATTATGATTGGAGAAAATTATTTTGCAAGAAATTGTTTTGCAGAAAAATTTTTATTGCAGAAAATTATTTTGCATGCATTTTTTTACTTAAGGAAATATAAATTTATGTATCAGAAATTTGTTTATTGGAGAAAATTATTTAGCAAGAAATTCTAATTTAATGAAATACATATTCTTTAAATCAGTCTTCTAGATGTTCGGTTTTTTTATTGTATTGTGCTAGAATTTTTAGTATTATAAATCTTATATTAAATAAGATAATTTTAAAAACATAAATATCAAATAAATCGTGTGGCAATATGTCAATATAAATAAATGAAATTGAGGAAAAGATTTCTTGCCTATGAGAGAGCAGTCGTGATGAATCACTGCCCTAAAAGACTGAGGCCCGCAAAGACTGAGGCCCGTTCTATCGCTCGGTGTGGATCGACCACAACTAAGGATAAAAGCCCTCCGGAAAGACACCGGCACCCGGCTTGAGCGTAATCCTAGGTCTCTGTTTAGACTTCGAATAGTTGCCCACAAAAGTAAATAACTAAAATCAAAATGAAAACAAAGAGAGGAGAAGAACTTGGGGAGAGAAATTTTCTTTGCAGCTTTACTCTGCTGCTATTGTATTTTCTCTTCTGATGTTGCTCTCTTATACAGGGGCTTAGGGATTAGTCAGCCCATTTAATGGCCATTAAGACCCCTTTTAAACCCATTTATGAATTTGATAAATCTGTCGTTTAGTGGTTAATTAATGCCTGATTTTAATCACCTGTTCTGATCAGAAGTATGATTAATTTGTTAGGTTATTTAACGTCATGTTTTAATTAATTTTGAAACTAACCAGGGGGCTCGCCGGTTGCGCCGGCACCGGTGGGTACCCGACCCAAAACTTACAACTCATAACAATTATCATAAGAAAGGATGGTATATAAACCACTCTCCTTTCTCCACCTATCCAATGTGGGACTAAACATATAAGCTAAAATGAACAAAAGTGAAAAAAACTTAAGCTTTCCCATGAGTTGTGTTCACTCAAATCCAACAACTCATAGGAAGGCGTATTTATACTATTGAGACATTTCATAAGAACAGAAAATTACAAAAACCAAAAAAAAGAAGGTTAACTGCAGCTACAATTAATGTCTGGCTAGATTCAATCTCCACAAAGTAGCATAAAAGTTGACCTTGTTCTGAATAGATTGAACCTATTGTTCCTTCCATGAAAAAATTCTGGCATTGCTAACCAAATGGACTATATCACGACCTAGAAAAAAGGTAGCCATAGTGGAAGAGCATCAACAAAGGACAAAAAAAAGTTAGGCAGCTTACATGCCGACAGTAAAATCATGATCAAAAGCACAAAAAAAAAAGATATCCTTAAGGCTGCGTTTGGCATAGTTGGTTTGAGGTTAAAACCTAACCCAAAAGAGAGTTGGAGAACTAACTTTTATGCTACTCATAACTGGTGTAAGAGTAAGCCTTTGCGCTCAAAAAGTATGGGACAAAGTGCGAAATAAATCTTTTTCTTTCTAATTTGCCCTTGAGAGAGATTCCATGACTTTTAATAAATTTACTTGTTCGAAAAAGTTAGTAAAAGGTAAGAAACCTAACTGTGGCCAACTCTTATTGTCAAACAAAGCTTGAATTCATAATGTTCCAGTTAAGGAAGAAGACTCTAACAATAGCAATAACATCCTCGAGGCTACGTTTGGGAAGTGAAATTGAAGAGTAAGAGGAAAGAGTATTAAAGGGAAGAGTTACCAGAAATTTGGGTGTGTCATGCCAACTCCAAACTAACTCGCCATCTCAAAACTCTTAACTACTACCCCTGCACCCTGCATTCTGTTGCCTAAAAGCAGCCCTTTGACACCGTTGTTTAAAAGAATGACGTTATGATCTAGGTCTAATTAGAATTATTTTATTTTCTTATTATTAAAAATCGAAGGGAGGATGTCCTCTCTCCCCTTCAACCTCCTTTTTCTTTCCCCTTCTCCTCTCTTCCTCCAGCCTCCTCCTTCCTCTCTCTCCTCCGCTTTCTTCTTCCTCTTCTTCGCCACTCGTCGTTGAAGTTCGGTCGGTTTTCAACCACTGTCGCGATATACTTGTTTTTTTTCTATTTTTTGTTTGTTTGTTTGTTTATTTGTTTGTGGGCCTTATGGTAATAGCGAGGGATCCAAAGATAGCCCAATCCAGATTCAGCTATATAACAGATCAAAACATACTTTTGACCCACCAAAAGCCTAAATGCATCATCTTTCTAGGCCCGTCTTCTCTCAATCAATCCAGCACTTTGGGTCTGTTTGATTGTCGTAATTGGCCGTAATTCATAAGCCGTAATTAGTAAACTCTTTTACAGTTGTACATGAGTATGAGTTTTACGGTGTTTGGTTAGTAATATAAAGTTGTAAGTGGGAAAGTGTATTGTGTTTTACGGTGTTCGGTTGTCGTAATGTTTAAGCCGTAATTGAAAAAGTTAACCACAAAATTAACTATTCGGTGAATTAAAAATTTAAACATTACAAATAAATACTAAAAATACTAAATATTAAAAAATAATATTAATATAAAAAATAATACAAATTTGCATGACTACAAAATTAACTGTAAATGTGTTATAAGTAAGTGATAATTGAGTTGCAACTGAGTGGTAGTTGAGTTGTGTAAGTCTTTTGCAAATTACGATTCAAACAAACACCGTATTTGTAATTGAGCTATAAGTCATTTATGAATTACGGCCTTTTATGACACCTTTGTAGAATAAAAAGCATAAAAAAAAAATCTCATATCTGATTAACATCCCCCCGCTCTTCTCTCAAAACCCTTCCCAAACAAAATTCCCCTTCTCCTTCCCCCTATTTCTTATTCTCTCTTCTCTACCCCAATCTCCTCCACCATGTCTTCAACCACCACCCTCCTCAAGAACCTCTCCCCAACAGACCTCTTCCTCCCCTCCCTCCCCACCCCTCTTCTCCCCTTCAACTCCCCTCTCATCTCCTTCCCCTTAAAGCCCATCTTCCTTTTCTTACCCCTCTCCTTCTCCCTTAAGAAGAAACAAACCCTAGTCCCCCTCGTCGCCCAGACCTCTGGCTGGGCCCAGCAAGAGGAGAGCCAGGTCACCGCCGAAGGCGAAGAGGGACTCTTCGAATGGGAATGGGAAGGCGAAGGCGGTGTTGTGGGCGAGGGGGAGGATACAGTTGTGGAAGGAGAGAGCGAGGAGGACATTGGAGTGGAGGAGGACGAGGAGGGGTACACTGAGCCGCCGGAGGATGCGAAGCTGTTTGTGGGTAACCTGCCTTACGTGATAGCCATAAGCTTGCTGAGCTCTTTGGAAGTCTGAGGTTGTGGAGGTTGCTGAGGTATAGCATTTTTTTATTTTTTTTATTTTTTGCATGTTTCTGTGTTTTTTGCAGTAAAGGTGAGATTTTGAGGGTTTTTCTGATGTGGGTTTTGAAATGTAGGAGATTTGGGATTATAGTGAGAATTAAAAATGAGATTTTTAGGCTTGCTCATTAAAATAAGAATTTATTGTTATGATTATTGTTTTTGAGATTGCCTTTTTGGTTATCTTTTTATTTCTTAAATTTTTTTTTTTGCCTGTTATGAGATATTTGAGGTTCTGCTTGATGTGGGTTCCATATGCTGGTTTTTGGATATTAGAGTAGGAGTTTTATCTTTTGACTATCTGCACTAGTGGTCATATTCTTTTTGTTATACTTCTTATTATTTTTTTAATAACCTTATTGTTTAGCGTATCTGCACTAGTGGTAAGATCCTTTCTTTGAGTGTTTCTCTGGTGATATTATTATTGCAATTGCTTCTGTCAATTGTATTGCTTTATCTAAAACTATGTTCTGTTTGGTGAATTCCATGAAGAATCAAGATGTGATATTGCGGTGCCACTTGATGTTAGTATATTGCTTAAAAATGGGATTTTGCATCTTCCAAATCTTAAGATAGGGGCTCTTGATTCTAATTTAAAACCTATTTTATCTTCTTTCAATTTTCTTTTAATTTTCATCTCTTTTCTGCAATATAGATGAGATGTTGTGTTAGCTTATTTCCTGAGAGCTATTAAAATTCAGGTGATAAAATAGTTTATTTTGGTTCATGAAGATGTTGTGCTTTGGTTCTGCAGTAAAAAGGGAAAAAAAGGAGAAGTTGTATTTACGTGTAATGGTTTTCTGCTAGATGTAATTTTGCAAGTTCGGTGATTTGATACAAATCTGTAGACAAGATTATGATTTAGAAAGAAGAGTGATTCCATAAGTTTTAGTATAAGGCATGCAACAGTTCAAGATTTCTATTGTTAGAAATTATTGGTTTTGAGAAGAGAGATTCAGGAAGATTTGGGGTAAGTGATGTGATAATTAGGGACTTTTATGATTAGGTCTTTATTGTAAATTTCCACTGCTAATCTCAATTGCTACTCTTTAATATTTTCTATCTTTACTCTATTGTTTTTTATGTATATTTTTTGGGTTTCATAGACTTTAGTGACAGCTTGGGGTGTTCTTTCTGAATGTAAGTGTTGTAAGTTTTAGAGCAATAGTTTCTTCTTGTAGGTCATCGAAGATACTGCATTTAGTTAAAATACAAATATGTACCACGTTCAGTTTCTTGTGTGGAAGATAGTATACTGTATACGCAATTGGTATTTTTGTTTTTATGGTGTAGAAAGGTTTGACAAACTTTTGCGAATGGTGTGTGAACTATAGGACTATGCATAATGTTTTTAATCTTTTATATATGGAAAACTTGTATTCCGGTTCTTCAAGAAAGGCGCCTATAAGATGTGACATTTGTAATCGTTGTGTAGGTCATCTATAACAGGGAAAAAGATATGAGCCGTGGGTTGGGTTTGTGACCATGAGTACTGTACTGTTGAAGAAGCAGAGAGAGCTGTTCAGATGTTCCACCATTATGTAAGTTTCCTCAAACTTCTCTGAGTTTCTGTTGATGTGAGATGACACTTGCTGACTGCCTATCTTACCAGGTTTCTTCATTTTTATAGTTTATATGGCTTATCTGCCTTGTATTTGTATTTGAGTAGTCTTTTGTGGTTAGTGCTTCTATCTTCTGATGTTATTTCTCAAGTTGCTCTAAGAATTTGAATCTTCTTTTTGGTTATGTTTCTCAATTGTTTGTTTTGTTAATCTATTTTCCATATTGGCTATGTGCATTTAATTTCTTGACACACAATCATTCAGTTTGGATTCCAGAATTGTCAGGCTAAAGTACCACAATACAATTATTTGCATTTCTTGACCCCTCTCCACCCGCCCTATCAACCACTACCACCGCCCCTGTTGAAATATGCAGTTAAATGATTCTGTCATGCAGTGAAATGATTCTTTGTCATAATCTACTTTGCCTGAATATAAATAGTGAGTATTGTAAATACATTATATTAGTGGTTAACCTAGGTGGTGTTTGTTTCAATGTAGTTGGAGCTACAATGTAGTTCCAACTGCATGTAGCTTTTATTCCTGTAGTTAGAACGCATGGTCATGTGTTTGGTTTGACAAGTTGCTGTTGCAAATAGGAAATAAACAACAATTGTTTGGTTTTAATGTATGGTGAAGTTGTATTGCATAGAATTTATTAAAAGAGGTTGATGTGGCATTCTCATTTAATTTTTTTTATAATATCTCAACTGCTTGTAGTTAGCCACAACAGAAAACCTTAAAGTGTGGCTCTAACTACTGCAGTTAGAACTACATGCAACTCCAATTATATCAAAAGATATCACTATTTTAAATATTGATTGATATATCGGTGTATCGGCCGACATACATGTATTTTATTCAAAACAATACGATAAGTGTAAAATTTTACCGGATATCATTTTGGACCGATATGGGCTGATATATTGCCAAGTGGCTGATATATGGACTGATATCTGAGATGAGCATATCCAATATATCGTCACATGACACATTTGAGGAGTTTCTACAAATGCATTTGATGAGCTTCTACAAAAAGTAAGTATCCTCTATGAATATATGACCATAAACTTGCTTTAAGTAGTTTCATATGATTTATATGGGCAATTACATGTATATTCTTCATCCGGTATGGCATCAGATTTGACGTCTGGTATTTAGTATCATATTGCTATATATCACCCGGTATCTGGTATATAATTTTGCCGACTGATATATCACCGATATCCGATATTTAAAACACTGAAAGAGACAACTGGGCTAATGCTATTTAGGCGGTTTGGTTGCAAGGAATGGGCGGAAGTAAGAAAATAGGGAAGTACAATTGCTCACTTCCCTATCTATCCAAACACCGAAAAAGTAAAAGAGAAAACTCCTTTTCCTTTTCTCTTTTCCCTTTTACACAATCACTTTCTCACTTTCAGAGTGCTACAGTTAATTTTGTAGTCATGTAAATCTCATTTGTATTAAGTTGTAGCTCAAAGCAGTTAATTTTGTGATCATGTAAATCTCACTTACATTTTATTACAATATAATTTTTATTTTTTTAATTAATTTTTATTTTAATATTTTTTACGGTCAACTTTGTGGTCAACTTTTCTATTTCATTTTCACATTACCATCCAAACACCGAAAAAGACATAACATTTTCCAAACCACACTTTTTAACAACATCCAAACACCAGAAAACTCACTAACTAATTCCCAAGTTCCAAAGGGAACTATTACTACTTTCTCACTTCCTCACTTTCACCCCTAACCAAACAGCCCCTTAGTGTAGTTAGAGGTGCATGTACTTCCAACTACGATCAGCCCCTTACATGCTTTTACTGTTAAGATTTAATTCCAAGATTATATTACATTTTACAATTCATATTTTTGGCATGCCTCCAATTACACTCATGAAGCATTTACTTCCTTTCTAATTTGTTGTTTATCTAAACTAATTGTAATTTTCCTTTTTTTGTCACACTATTTTATTTTCATTATTTTATGGGGCCATCAGGCACAAGTTGGGTTGAACATGGCAAGGGATTTGGGTCCAGCCACTCAGATTTGACCTGGGGAGAACCCGAATATGACCAAAACTTAAGCTGGGGTGCGAGCTGGGGTGCGGATTTGTAAATCCGACTCCAGAAATTGCCCAACCAGCCCATTGATCTGTTTGGGCTGAGGTCAAATACTTGATCCAACTTGCACATCCAAAGAGGATATTGTTTTGCTGAGGAGACTGCTGTATCAAGTCTCTCCCTATCTCGAGACATTACATTTGTTTCCTGGGAAATTAATTAAAATTTTCTGAATGAAGCTGAGATTCGATGATATCTACCATCTAAGTAGACATTTGGCACATGTTTTATTCTTATTGGCTAGCAGGGAAGCTCGGTCTATCTGGAGGAGTGTCACTGTTATTTTCATGTAAAGTTAACAATTGTTATGCTGGGCCATAGTCCAAGGCAGATGTATGATATGTTGACAGTCTTGTTATGACCTAGCTTGCCCTATGTTTATTAACTTCCATTGAAGCAATTCCTTCATATGTAAATCTGAAGTACATTATTACTGAACTACTTGTGACGCCAATGGATTGTAAATGTGGCGCTTATTGGTTATGTTGCATGGACACGTCAATGTTGAAATGGACACGACACGTGGACACGTGGCAAATTCTTATAAATACACACGACAAGTGTGTCCGACAAGCATCTCGAACACGCTTCAAACATGACACGACTCCATGATAGAAGTATCTGTGCTACATAGCTTATTGGGTTTGTTTTAAGCTTTGGGCCTAGAAAGCATCCTTTGTCGATGATTTTTTTTTTCTTTGTTTCAGCTTTGTGTGCCACAAACAAGTAATTAGGGCCAGGGGGCTTGAACTTATTTCGCTTATTATTAGATTTGTTAATTTATTTCTTTTCATTTGTGTCTGACAACCTACAGTTGTGCATGTTTCATATTTTAGCATCAGGTTGACACCTTGCATCATTTAGCAATATATCACATTTATTTTTTATTTATACTTTGTTGTGGTTCTGATTCGAAATGCCTGTTGCATTGGGGACAGGATGTCAATGGCAGACTTCTAACTGTAAACAAGGCAGCTCCCAGAGGGGCCCGTCCAGAGGAGCCCGCCCCGAGAGAGTTGGAGCCTTCTTTCAGGATTTATGTTGGGAATTTTTCATGGCAAGTGGATGATGCTCGCTTGGAACAAGTCTTTAGTGAACATGGTAAAGTGCCAAGTGCAAGGGCGGTTTATGACCGAGAGACTGGACGTTCTTGTGGGTTTGGTTTTGTGACAATGGCCACACAAACTGAATTGGATGATGCAATTGCTGCTCTTGATGGACAGGTGCGTTTGGTCCCACCAGCGTATTCAGTATGCTTTGCTTCTCGATAAATATAGTGTATGCTGGTTACCAACATATAAATATTTGATGGAGTAATAATTTACATATTGTGAAATCTACTCATGGCTGTGTCAGAGAATGAGTAGGATTCCTCAATGAGCAAGGAAAAGTATTCTTTCTAGTTTGTAAATCCATGTTTCCATTGCTGTGAAGAGTCCTATAAGCTTGTTTTAGTCCTGCCAGTCTAGGGCACTTTTCCCTGCTTTATTTTTCGTATTTATGATCTTATATTGATATTTGTAGTGTTGTGTAAGATTTTAGTCTAGTTTCTTATTTGTATTATTGGTTGCATAATTTCTCAAAGGTGGCCATTAGTGGGCATTTTGGACCCGGATTTTAGTTTGTATATTTTGTTGCGATCTTTAATATTTTAATATTAGTTTCTTATTTGCATTATTATTTGCATAATTTCTTAATTTCCTGTGGTTATCATTGGAGTTTTTGTGCCTGCACATTACTCATGCGCCATCATTATTATGTTTTCCTCACATTTACTGTTTTCCCTTTATTTTTTTCCTTCTCCTTTAATCTATTTTTTTTTTTCACTTTTTGCTTTTCCTTTATTTTTCAAAAATGTTCATGCTGCTTTTGATGCTGAAGTCTTGAAGCTTTTCATGCCACTTTACTCCCACTTCGCTTTCACCATCGGTGCAAGTGATAAATAACATTCTGATGGAAAGTTCAAAAATTTTTGTTGTCTTGAATATTTTGTTAAGCTGAAGTAGTCTATCTAAAATCTTAGTTCACTTTCGCTTTGATAGTTGGCTTGGTAACTCATCGATACATGTATGCATTCACACACGGACAAAGGGATAAATGCTGATACCAATTAAAATTATTCAATCAGACTGTTCCTTGGTTCTGCATCTGTACTTTTCCACTTGGCTTCCTTTTGGATTTACCCGTGAATAACTTAGCCTGCATTTGAATAGGTTTGAAAAAAGCCAATATGAGGAGAAATTGGGAACTTGATTTGTTTTTTCATGTTACTTCTACTTTTTTCTTCTTTCACTTGTATTTGTGTGATTAGCATAATGTTTAGAATATTTATTTCTACAAATTAATAATTTGCCGGGGAGGAAATGCAGGAAAACATGTCTTATATAAAAGATTTAAACATGTGAGTGATGCATTTAAGTGTTGAATGCTTGGTTTCAAATATCGGCCAATTCCGATATATTTGGCATCATGGTATCGCGTTTTGCTGATACAATATTAAACCTATAATATTGGCGGATATTGCTTGTATTGCTAATATTAATGATCAATATTGACCATATTGATATTAAAAAACATTGACCAATGATGATACTTGTATTGATACCATTAAGAGATTTTAAACCATGGTTATATGTAGTTTTCATCTACATGAGGAATCAAAATATATGTATTTGTATGGAATATGTTTCTTGGCGTCGCCTTGCTTTTGTGTCTGCTTAAATGCCTATTTTGTTGGTTGTTACAGAGTTTGGATGGCCGGGCTCTTAGAGTGAATGTCGCTGAGGGAAGACCCGACGCTTTTGATTCGGATGAAAGAAGCATTTCTGAATCTTGTAGGTCAGTTTTTATTGATGTGGGGTTTATTATGATTCCTTTTAATTTTGTACTTCTGCTATAGGGGCTGTGGTTGAATTTTTGTTTTAAAGGGTTTTTTTTTTTCCTTTTTAATTACTCTACATCTCTTGTTTATTGTCAACCATATGATAATGTGCTTACATTCTGCCTTGATAGTGGTTCAACTTATTTGTTTGTTGGATGATATTTAGGGTTACAGTGGACAGGTATCTGCAAGTAAAATCATTGATATAAATATATATATTATGATCTTATTCAATTTATCCTAATGAATGAGTATATTATGATTCCCTCGCAAAAATCTTTGCAGTATTTTTCTCTATTTTATGGAAATGAACCTTGTTGAATAAATAAAATGATCTGAAACCAAATATTTGGTTCAGCTTTTGTATGGATGGGTGCCAGGGAAAAAACATCAACAAAAAGAGGCCTGTGAGGCCTCAGTAAAGGGGTGGGAGTGAGTTTTTGGGAGTCCCATGTTCCAGGGAAAAAAAAGTACAGGAAAAGAGCCTGTGTGTTTCCATCTGTAGGGATGTGGGGAGGGGGTTGGTGGTGGGGAGGGTAAATTTGTATCCATAAGATTTCTGTTGATCTTTGCACACGCCATATATCATCAACTGATTAAACTTGTCAATGAAGCAATTTCCTCTTCCAATCATCTTCAACCATCAGCAAAATAATACTTTACAAAGCAGTCCTAAACCAGTTCCATTGTTGTTCCAACAGAAGTACTAAACGAAAAAGGGACAAGAGGCACTAGTAGAGGTAACATTTATACTCATAGAAGGAATTGAGTCGCCACAAATTAACCAAATAATTGTCCACAAAGAAATTTCTTATGGTCTGTGGTGGATAAAAACCAGCTTACCGTGGACCGAACCCACCACAAGTGATTTGAAGAGCTCCCCAGTTGGTACCTGTCTGAGCACGCACAGGGAAAAAAACACCTTTCAGGTTAGGAGCACCAGTGTAGTGCTGATCTAAGACATTTGGGCGTGAGAATCAGTTGGTGGAGTGGAAAGTACGGCAGATGACAATTGCCGGGGTAGTGGATGGAGGTGTCACGCAGAGGACAACTGCGGGCGTGATAGGAAGGTCCGACCGAGGATAACTGCCATTGTGGTGGATGGAAGGACCGCACAGAGGATACCTGCGGGTGTGTTGGTGCACTTGTAGAGGAGAACAGAGTGGTGGTGTGATGTGTATGATCAGAGGAATAGGGAAGTGATCCCCTTTTCTTAGAAGAAGAAAGATTATATATACCTGACGTGGATGCTGGCGTAGAGGCACAATTGAGGGACTGCTGTTACTGCACGATTTGCGCATGCCGAATTTGTTGTAACGACCTTGGTCATTTGTGCTGGTCAGTTAGGATTGCATGTCGGGGAATCTGTCACTATCTATAACTACTCGTAGTGATACAAGCGTTACATGTTTTGAATGTGGAGGAAAGAGTTGCATAAGTATTGACAGAGGTCATGGACGGTCTATTGTTGGAGCTTTAGGTTCGGAGTTGGGACCTTCGGGCTTCGGGACATGAAAGATCTCGGAGTGAAGAAGACTCAGAGGTGGGACTTTAAAGTGGTAGAGGTCTCAGAGTGGTGGAATGCAGCTCCGGGCTGAGGACGTTTTCACGATGGAGGTTAGCTTCGGGTGGCCAGGAGTGGCGAAGGCTCCGGGATGGACTTTGAGAGTTGTGAATTTCTTAGGGAAAGCTCTCGGTAACTTGGGCACGTCATCCTGATGAGGGTAAAATTTTGACCATTATAGATGCTCTCCAATTACTGGAGTCTGCGAAAGGGAAGTTGGGAAAGCGAAGATACTCGGGTGAATTATATATGCTTCAAAACTCATTATGATGCTTGCGGGCAGACAAGTACGACGAATCTTTTCGGATCACCGCGGATCTTCTGGAATTAATTGTTGGTTGCACAACTGGCTACTAGTTGTCACATCAGGCGGCTGGATCTCTCAAAATGTTGTGTCCTGCGTCTCTTCGAATTTTTCCATCATTATGACTGGGATTGTAGGGTTTATGGCTTCACAATGACAGTTGATCTTCTGCTTTTACTGTTGATCGAAAATCTTGAGTTGTGAATTTTTCAGGGATTAGGAATTTGAATTGGAGACAGTTTAGCTTCTCATCCATCTGTAAATAGGGGAGATTTATGGGAGGAAGTCATTTTTTTTGTCTTCAAAAACCCTTTCTTCGATATCTTAATTTCTTCTTTCCTTGATGTACCGCCATGTAGTCCTTTCTTTTTACCTGATAGAGAAAGGAAAAGGAGAGGGAGGAGGATAAGAAAATAATGATCAGTCTCTCTTTAGGCTTTCTTTTAGGGAATCTAAAAGGTGCGTCACGTTAGTCGCCATGAAAAGGCTGTTACGGCGCATTAGTCTCCATGACATGGTGCCGCTGTCCAGAATATGTAGGATTCTTGCTTCAGCTGGATCGGGCAATCTGATTTTTGGGTTGCACTCTTCGATGATCAAATCTTTAGTGTTTAACATCGGAGGTCTATTAATGATGACAGGGCTGGAGCGCTCGGATCTGAATCTACTATATTTCTTTTCAAAAAATGAAAACACGGAGATATAAAAGAATTTGTATTATCTTTGTCAGATGTAATCAAATAAATATAATGGAATGGTGTTTGGAATGGAAATATTTTGGATGGAAATTGATTTTTGAATGGAATATTTAATGCTTAGACTTGCGTGGCTTGTTTTTATCATTGACTTTAGAATTGGTATGACCATGCCTCTTCAGAGTGCTGATCTCTACCTCCGGTATGGTTGGTTGGATATGGAGTGGTTTGTTGAGTTTGCGTTGTTGTTTTCGAGTGGGGGAGATCCCATTAGCGGTACCTACAAATTTTGGCCTCCTAGTGAGGGATATCTCATCAGCGGAATGAGGACTCCTAATGGGGGACCCACAGGGGAGGGTTTTGACTGCTCGTAGGCTAATCGAGAGGAAACTCGTAGGCTGAGGCTTGCGTTATTGTCTTCGAGTGGGGGAATTTCCATCAATGGGACGTGCAATCGTTTGGCTTCTCAGTGGGGGAAATCCCAACGGCGAAATGAGGACTCCGAGTGGGGGAAAGCCCAACTGTGAAAAGTTTCGACTGCCCGTGGGCTAATCAAGAGGGAGCCCGTAGGCGACGCTTGCATTGTCGCCTGCGAGTTAGGAAAATCCTAGTAACAAAATGAGGACTCAGGGGAAATCCCAGCAGCAAAGGGTTTCGATGCCCGTAGGCTGGCGCTTATGTTGCCGTTTTTGAGTGGGGCAAATTCCATCAGCGGATCGTGCAAGCATTTGGTTTCAGAGCGGGAAATCCCAGCAGCGGAATGAGGACTCTGAGTTGGGGAGATCTTGGCAGCGGGTTGGGTTTGCAGTCTTCGAGTGGGGAAATCCCATCAGCAGAGAAGAACTTGGTGGGACTGCAATAATTAGGGGAAAAATATTTTTTTATTTGGTAATTGAAATAAAACACATGAAATATAATCAAAATACGAGAATATAATCAAAATACGAGGGGATTGTGGATGTACTGCCATGTTTTATGGGAGATCCGGGATCACTCAATCGCTTTGTATTGTGTGATCACGTGTTGTGGTTGGGTAGGCGACAGAGCGTTCGGCTGACTTAATCTGGAGGCTGCTTTCGGGGTAAGGACATATTTTTTGAGGAAGCCCTGACAGACAAGCTCTTCCAGGTATTTTCGGAGGCTCAAGTAGTGGATGGTCTTGTGCCTTTTACCATCGTGGTAGGAACAATATTCTTTTGCTCCGGGAGATGTAGAATTGTACCGGATTTATCTTGGGCGCATGACCCATGCTTGGTCTTTGATGGCGTTGAAGACCTCGTTGATGGGGAGTATGAGCTAGTGAAGTGCTCTATCGGCTTGAAGGCTCGGAGCGGATTTGGTATAAGAATTGGGAATGCCTTTTTCTTGTAGGCAAGTTGCCACTGATTCAGGTTCCTGGCTACGGTAATAGCTTCATACTGTGGCTTTAACTTTTCTCCATTGTTACCGCATTTGATAGAGTGGTTAGTGGAGCTCTTTATTGCTTTTTCCAACTGGATGTAGGGCTGAGCTCGGGATAAAACCTCGCTCATCCGAGTGACATCGTGCTTCAGTAGATGCTTGTACATGGGGTGAGAAAATTGCAGCCTGCTGATGAATGCGAGTGTAGAAATATTCTCACCGCTGTTTAAAACTTTGCCAGCTTGGAATTTTACCAATTGGCTCTAGAAGTAACCGATATAGGACTTGAGGTTGTCGTCCTGCCTCATTTTGACGGTGAAGAGGTGGTGGTTGTTCCTCCTGGCTTCCAGGCGAGAGGCGTACTGAGTGAGAAATTTTTCGGTTACTTCTTCGAAGTTGTAAAGAGAATGTGGCGACAAGGAGTAGAACCAATTCGAGCTCACGCCTTTCAAACTGGATGAAAAGGCTAGGCACATGAGCGGATCGTTGCGGGAGGAGACTACCATTTTGTCCTGTTAGTGTTTGATGTGTTGAATTGGGTCACTCGTTCTGGAGTCGTAGTCAAAAGTTGGGAGTTGCGAACTTCTTCGAAAACTCGCACTCCGGGATCTCTTCAGAAGGGAGTTGGAGACTCTAGCAGCGACATGTTTCGGTCCTCTTCGGAGTTGCAGTTTAGCCTCCTCGACCCGTCTTTAGATCAATTTGTCGAGGGCTCGGATGTCAGGAGATTCTTCGATTCTTCTCTGAGTCTGGCGGTGATAAGCTTCTGCTCGGAAGCGAGGCGAATTGGCCTCATTATCGAAGTCTTCATGGAAGGGAGATGTTGGTCTGGCCGCCTTGGATTTGTGATGGGCCCATCGATCCGAGTGTCTCCGATTCTAGCTTGCTTTCTGGCTGCATTTGCTTCTGGGCTATCGAGAGGGTGGTGATCTACATCTGGAGTTGGTCGTTGGGCTTTCTCAGTGTTTCCTGCTCATGGGTGGCTCTCTCGTGGTCAAGGGCCGTGCTTCCGGTCACGATCTAACTGGGCTTGCTGCTTCATCCGCGCCTTCATGTCGGTTAGCATATGAAGGATCTGGCCTTCGAATAACGTCGGTCGGACGCTGGCAGTTGCCCTTGAGGTAAGGAGCCAATGTCCTCGATAGCATGCTGTTGATTGACATCAGGCAGGGGGATCATTTTTGGCGATATTGTTGGTCTTGCTTTTTAACGGAATGCCATTGTGGGTGATGTTTGCTTTCTCGAGGCCATTGGCATCAGGGAAGAGGCTTTTATGGAAGGTTTGGGCTGGATGGGATGGAGATCCTGAGTATGGACTCAGATCTCAACGAAAGCATCAGTTTGTGGTGGATAAAATCAGCTTATCATGGATTGAACCTACCACAAGCGATTTGAGGAGCTCTCCGGATGGTACCTTTCTGAGCACACAGAGGAAAAGACACCTTTCAAGTTAGGAGCGTCGGTGTGGTGTCGACTCAAGACCCTCAGGCGTGAGAATTAGTAGATAGAATGGAATGAAAGTTCGGCAGAGGACAACTGCTAGGGTAGGGGATGGAAGTGTCGCGCAGAGGATAACTGGGGGTGGTAGGAAGGACCGACAGAGGACAACTACGGGTATAGTAGATGAAAGGACCACGCAGAGGATTAACTGCGGGTGTGTTGGTGCACTAGTAGATGAGAACTGCCAGGAGTGGTGGTGTGATGTGTATCCTCAGAGGATTAGGGAAGTGATCCCTTTCTTTATTAGAAGGATTACATACGCCTGATGTGGATGCTGGCGTGGAGGCGGAATTAAGCAATTGCTGTTACTGCATGATCTGCACGTGCGAGAGTTGTAATGACCGTAATCATTTGGAGATATGCTAAAAGCCTTAGCCTTTTGTATTTGAACTCAATATATGATTTATTATTTAATAATATCATTTTCATTTTATGAGAATTTGTATGGGCAAATGATTGTATTATATACACGTGTCTTGTGTTCTACATTATAGATGACCTGGTGTGTAGAGTTCGGCTTAGACACAGAAGATCAGATCATCGGAATATAAGTTAGGTCCATAATCTTAGATGGAGTTGGATACACTATTGGTAGGATTGTAATGCAATCTTTTGGGATAGTCTATCTTGACTATAAGAGACTGTTTGATATCTCAGACTATTGCATTAGTGCAGTTTATATATATTGGATAGGATCAAGTTGAGGTAATTTCAATATACTGACTATATTAGAAAATTAACACCTCATGTTTATTATGAGCGAAATGTTTGATAGATATGTGCATATTGTACTTGTCACTTTAATTCATCAAGAAGTGAGATTCTTTTATGAGTCAATAGCTTCAGTGAGTTGAGTGATAATGCAATGTGTACGATGGACTTTATAACGGAATTCACATCCCGGTATAAGGGAATGATGTCCTCTTGAGTAGCTTATAAGTTTTGTGATGTCAAACCCTGCAGGTGGATTTAATTATCCGACATGACAAATAAGTTAAGTGGTAGGTATTAAGGCCAAGATGTCGATTAAATAAAATTGTTAGTAATTTAATTTAATTGACGGACATCAGAAATCTTAACGTGGGAGATTTTAGGCATATAATAATAAGGATCTCGAAAGTAATTTTGAGATAAGTATAGAAGTGCAATTACAGTTCTTTAGTAGACTGAATTATAATTTATGAAATTAAGGATTCTAATTCGGGTTGAATTAGGGTTTTATAATTTCAATATAAGTCTAATCTTTATTTGATTCCTATGGTCCCTATCATAGCCTATATAAAGTCTCCTATAGCTCTTGGCCGCAGTATGCAAAATATAGAAGAAACAAAAGGAGAAAAATTTTAGTTTCTAAAAGTTGACAGAAAAGAGCTGAAGGAGAGATTGGAAGTTCAGAGCCCACACTCCATTGATCTAACGCTATGGGACTATGATAGAAGATCGCGAGGTGTTCGAAACGTCTTCTTAGTTCGTAGTTGAAGATTGCTAATGAGATCCATCTAGCGAGATCTCTAAGGTATGATCTCAGTTTTCATTAAATCTATAGGATTGATGTGCACATATTTTTGTTGTTCATCCTGTATTCGCTCAAGGCGAATTTAGTAATTTTTTGCACTTTCAGGTTGGTTAGGATTCCATGCGAACTGCCTGCACTGATAGGTGCGTTACATGTTTTGAATGTGGCGGAGGAAGGGATTGCATAAGTATCGGCAGAGGTCATAGACAGTCTGTTGTTGGAGCTTTAGGTTCGGAGCTAAGACCTTCGGATATGGAATATCTCAGAGTGGAGAAGACCCAGAGGAGTTGAGGAGTTTGGAGTGGTAAAGGCCTCGGAGTGATGGAATGCGGCTCTGGACCGAGGACGACTTCGGGACATAGGGTAGCTCCGGGATGACCAGGAGTGGCAGAGGCTTCGGGATGGACTCTGGTAGTTGTAGATTTCTCGGGGGAAGCTCTTGGTAGCTTAGACAGGTATCATCAACCTGATGAGGTTAAATTTTGTCCACCACAGTCTTCTTCTTTACAAATTGTTGCAATGCTGTTCATTTCCCAACAAAATCACAGGATGATTTTCATACTTTATATCAAAAAAGAGAGGAGAGGCTCATGAGGTACCATCTTCATCACCCCTTGAGTCCAACCATCTCCATCTCCTTGTTCGAAGTTGCAATGCCTTGATAACGAACAATTTTCAGATCTTACTCCTAGTTTGGCGCCAGATTTTCTACTCTTCTATTGGATTTCCCTCCTTTTGCTGCTGCTTCTCTTATCTTCTCTTATATTCTTCTTGTTTGCATGTTTGTCTTCCCGTTGCACCCCCCCCCTTTCCCTGTTCCAGAGGGGCGAGCGCTGCTCTCTGCAGTGGATTCAGGCTGAAGCCACTGATTCAGATGGTGGCAAACGGTTGGACAACTCATTCTCTTGCCACTGCTCTGAGGCCACTGGTGGCGGCAAGGATGGAACTAATTTCTACACGTCACTTTTAATTGGTGAATTATATTAGACATAAGAAAATGAAAACAAAGAAAAATGGTTGTACCTTGCCTCTATTCTTGACGCGCAAGGAAGCTTGTGCCTTCTGCTCAGAGGCTGTGTAGCTCATGCATGATGTGGGTCTTATTCAGTCTTATTGAAATCTTGACCCTCCCAGCTTTAGATCTTTGTCATCTAGGCTCAAGTCTCACTCACCAAGATTCTGCAAAACATAATATGTTTCAGCATTAGCGGTCTAGGCCGAGCAATGAGTCAGTGACCCTCTGACAAGCAAGTCAGTATCTTCTCTTCCCAGGAGTAGAGAGCATTTCAAACAAAAACTGATGAGAAGAAAACATGGGTCTAAACTATGACCCCCTTTGAGATGGTTGAATTTGTTAAGCGACGCTAGTTCGCGTTGTGAGTGAAACTATCATTGAATAGCGTATGTCAATCAAACAACCCAAGCTGATAGAGCAATATCAACGATACAAGATTATTCAAATATCCTCCGAATGTACTTATCACCTCATATTGTGCCTCGATTACATGCATGGAGCTAGTTAAGAGCCAAATGGTATGTATAGCAAGTAGATGTTCGACCTTTTATTTTTTATTTTTTCAGACTTTATATGTGTATGTATGCTATAGTATATGCAGTAAATAGTGAGTTTAACTCATGGCGTCCTTGACATATATATATAGTAGATCCGTATGGAAATACATGTATTATATATGTGATCTAAAGTTGCTAGGAGACATTAGGGGAACCATATTGCTCGAGCTGATTAGCTACAAGAGATGTCAGTGCCGGAGCTTGCGCATCCTTTAAAATACCTTGGAACTTTGAGGATTACACAACTAGTAATTCTGAAATTTAGCATGATTAGGAGGATGTTAGCCGCTTACTTATGCAGATAATTTTAGCATTGTGTACTAATGTGAAATTTATTACTGGCATTTAGAATCTTGTTTGTTGTTTCTAGTTTCTCAAAGGTTGATAGTAAAAGATGTGCCATTCCTTTATGATCTAAGGTTCTTCCACAGGTTCTGCTCAAAACTGCTTGCTGTTTATTGACAAGAGGACCATTTGAATAGCAAGTATATTTTGCATTGCTTGCATCAACATTAACAAACCAGTGCAAGGATCTTTGTAGAATGGATCTCCAAACATATATAGACAGAAGGCTGCTGCTATTGTTCATCGCGAGGAAGTTGCAGGCGAGAAGTTAAAAGCTTGGTTAAGTTGAATGCATTTGCAGTGCATGCAAACAAACAGTGGGAAGAGAGGAATGGATGTTGCTAGTTGCTCTTTTAATGAAATTGATGGCAAAAAGTTTTGTTATTCATCTTATATTTTGAACATTTTTGGTTGAAGCTAATTTTGCTGCATATGCGAGGACTACGATTTTGTGTTGATTGAAACTTAAAACAAGATCCATTCGTTCATTGAGTTGTTATCGAGCCTCTTTCATCGAGCTTTTAATTTTGTAACACATTTTAAGTCGAGAGCCTGATTGTGTTCATGTTTCTTCAATTATTGAATTGAGCCTAAAATGTTGTTCAAATCTTGATTCATTTAATAAAATTCATAATGAACGAGCTCGAGCTATTATCGAGCTTGAAAATGCCAGTTTTAGAAAAGATTGAAAAGCCTCCCGAACTCAAATTTCCCGGTTTCAATTCTTTCCCAAAAAAAAAAAAAAGATAGGTACATATGAGTTAAGATAATAAGGCGGCAGATTGCATTAATATCTCGAAGAATTTAAAGTAAAAGAATTCAAAAATTTCAAGGTAGCAGTCACACAGAAAATGCATGTAGTTCATTTTAAGTGCAGTAGTTAGAGCGACATCTTTTTGGTGTATGTCACCTTCGCTCGCAGCGATGCTGGTGTCTCTCCCTGTGAGAATGAAGCCGATCATCCAGTTCTAGGAACTTTAGAACTTTATGACAATCTCCCAGACGAGATCGTAGAAGTTAACTTGATCAACGTCTCATTAGAAGAACAAGTATGGCAACTATTCTTTGACGGAGCATCAAGAACGAATCTTAAGGGAAATATCATTGCAGGTGTGAGGGTAGTACTTATCTCCCCACATAACTATGTGATTGCTCGTGCATTCTCACTAACTGAGCCATGTTTCAATAATGTCTCAGAATACAATGCTCTCTTGATTGGGATGCAACTTGCTGAAGAGATTGGAGCCAAAAAGCTTGAGATATGCAGTGATTCAAAGCTCATCGTTAACCAGGTTTGCGGGGAATGCGAGTCGGACATGAAGACTTGGTGCCCTATCACAACGCGACCATTATCATGGCAGAGAAGTTTTAAAACTTCTACATTGACCATGTATCGCGTCAGCAAAATGCACATGCAGACGCACTGGCGTCCCTCACCGCTTCATTCGCCCTTCCCGCCGGAGCCACAGAGAAAGTACTCGTCTATAGTTGCGACTTGTATTACTGCAAATTCGCCCTTGAAGACAATAAAACTCCAAGAGGAGACCTTCAAGTTAAAGAGGTTCTTGAGACTTCAACAAGTCCGAACCCAGGAATTGACAATTTCCTTACATCGACTTCGTCTTATATGGCATACTGCCTAACGACCCCAAGGAGGCAGCTGCCATCAGAAGGAAACCTACCCGATTCTATTACAATGCGATCATGCAAACATTGTATCGCCGATCATATGATGGAATCCTGCTCCGATGCCTTCCACACAAATAGGCACAAGAAGCACTTAAAGAAGCTCACGATGGTATGTGCAGAGCTCACTAACCCGGACCCAAGTTAGGAGATCGGCTCAGAAGACTTGACTATTATTGGTCGAAGATGGTCCTTGACGCCATCGCCTATGCTAAGCGATGTCATGTATGCCAGATCCACGTGACTTTATCCATCAAGCACCGAGACATCTTCATCTAACATCCTCTTCATGGCCATTTGAGGTGTGCAGAATGGATCTGATTGGACCCATCAGCCCTCCAATGTCCAAAGGACATCGCTTCATCTTGGCCATAACGGATTACTTCTCTAAATGGGCAGAAGTTGTCCCCCTGAAAGAAGTGAAGACACCGAACGTGATCAAGTTCATCAATCATCACGTGCTCTACCGCTTCGGTGTACCCCGACGAATCATCCACGATCGGGCCCCAATTCGTGAGCCAAGCATTCCGGTGATTCTGTAACAAATTTAGAATCCAAAGTGCATCATCAACGGTATACTATCCTGCCGTTAACGGCCTTGCGGAAGCCTTCAACAAGACTATTGGGAAGCTTCTCAAGAAATTCATCTCAAAAAGTCAACGTGACTGGGATGACAAATTAGGCGAATGCTTATGGGCTTACGCACAATGGTGAGACCCCGACAAAAGCCACGTCATTTTCCTTGGTGTACGATGTGAAGCTGTACTCCCACTGGAGATCCAGATCCCATCTTTGCGAGTTGCCTTGACAACCAGGATGGCAGACGAGAACAAGCATCGATTGCGCCTCCAAGAGTTGGAAGCTTTAGACGACAAACGTCTACAAGCCCAACAATAAATCGAGCTCTATCAAGTTCGAATTTCCAGAGCCTTCAACAAGAAAGTCAGAGAACAGATTTTCAAGAAAGACGACCTTGTTTAGCTGTCAAAAACCCATGGTTATGACACATAAGACAAAAAGAAAGTTCCAACTCAAATGGTAAGTGACCGTTTGTAGTAGAGTTAGTCTACTCAAATCGAGCATACCGCCTCATAACTCCAGACGGCGATATGCTCATGATGCTGTATGACCGAAAAAGGAGAGGACAAGAATTGCAGTAAAAGTTTTCCTTGAATCAAATGAAAAGGATTACAACAAAAACTGTTCCTTCCGGTTACAAGGGAGGGAGGATGTTGAGTCTTGAATCCCCCCTTTGTTTAATGCTGGTTCTTCGTGTGGCGGTGGAGAGTGAATCTTGTTCTCCGTTAACCAGACGACCGTCCTTCAGGGATCTCCTCTTTGGCCGGTAGAAAGAGTGACACAGCTCTGTCTACCAAAACTCTAAAAGAGAAGGTAGGCGAAAGTTAGCTCGTACGCAGCGAACTTGCTGAAGAGTTGATCTGCTTCCTTTCTCTCTGTATCCGATTGATTCTTTGATCTCCTCTTTGATGCCCTGATCCTCTTTTTTCCCGTTGATGCAAACAAGGCTATTTATAGAGGTCCTAGGGGTGAACGTGCCCCCCTGAAAACGCTCCACAATGAGGGCCAACTTCCCCGCTACATGGGCGGTAACTAACCCACGTGCTCGCTAAAGACACGCCACGATGGGGGCTGATTTCCCTTACGTGTAGGCAGTGATTGGTCCCTTAACCAAGGCGGTTATAACTGAGACGCGAGTTTTAGACCTTTGCGTCTTAAGACTGAGACGCGGGTGTCAGGCCGACGCGCCTTGATGCTGAGACGCGGGTGTCGAGCCAACGCGCCTTGATGCTGAGACGCGGGTGTCGAGCCAACGCGCCTTGATGCTGAGACGCGGGTGTCGAGCCAACGCGCCTTGATGCTGAGGCGCGGGTGATAGTCCCTCGCGTCTAGAGCTTGAAACTCTGCTTTTCAATGGCTTGTCCTCCAGTAACTTTGGACAGCCTACAGAACCCCCTCCAAAGTTTTCGATATTCCGCAGTTAACTGGGACGGATTTCGAAATACTTTGGATTTTAGCCATATTTGCTTTCATGACTGGACTGTTAGTGCTCCGGGTTTGATTTTATCTGGAGTTGGTCTTCGTGAGTGTACTGTTTGAACTCTTTGAAGCCTCCAGAGTTGATCATGTTGAGTGTCTAGATGCACAGTCTAAACCTCCCCGATTGCTTTTAGTCTGTCACGGGTGTGCTTTAAGCCAGGAGTGGTTGGTCGTCTGCTTGTGTCAGTGTACTGTTGAACTGATTTTGCAGAAGCAGGAGGCCGAACGCAGGTTCTTTTCGAAAAGCCGAGATGGTACTGCTTTAAAGACGCGACTTCTGTAGGGTGCGTCTTTTGGCAATGGAAACGCGCCCGATCTTCCATGAGGCAGACGCGATGTTGGGCTCGCTGGGTCGGACGCGGACTACGTAGAGAGACGCGACCTTCCGAATGCATTTATGGAGATGCTGACGGGGCATGTCCATCGAAGAGGTGCGTCCCTTGGGTGTGAATCTGTGCCGTGTCATGATTACGCCGCCAGCTGGCCTGGGGAACCGGCAGGATTTCACCTTTTGGCGCGCGGACTTCCCGGTTCATTAACTGAACCGCGCCACGTGTCAAATGATGACTTGTTGCGGAGTCGTAACGCATGATCTTCGCGATGATTTGTTCCACGCGTCATGCGATGATTCGCTGCAGCTTTACACGCCGCGTATCTTCGCGAATCCTTGTGCCTATAAAAGGCAACAGTCAGAGAGACATCTTTTCTTCTCCGAACGCGCTTGCTCAAGAAAGAGAGTTCTCTTCTTCCTCTGTTGAACTGTTCATCTCCATTACTGGACTTTTGAACTATTCATCTCCATTTACTGGAATTAAAGATGGCACCCAAGACCAAGCCAACCGCCTCTTCTTCACAGGTGACTGTCGCCGAGGTCCAGAGGGGCGCTTCCTCTGCGCAGGATGTCGCTTTCCCAGGTATAATGCCTTTTAGGCGTGGATTTCGCCATTAACGGAAGCTCATAGAACCCTAAGAATCCTTAACACAAAATAACTCGTGTTTGATTCTCAGACGCGGTCTCAGACGCAGTCTTTGAGTTGATAACCGAGGCGCGGGTTTGGACCCTCGCGCCATTAGGTCCTGCATTTCGGATTCTTCACTTAGAATATTTCTAATTGTGAAGGGTTCAGACGCGGACTTGGTTTGCAGAACGCGGATTTGATCCTTGCGTTCTGTTTCATCAGCTGCCGATTTTGATGAATCTGGCACCTGAGTCTAAGCACTTAGAAATCTGGGGGTGTGAAAGGAAGGGTTAAGGTGGATAACTCCCTTCTTTTCGCACCCCAGAAGTGACATCAAGGACATTCCATGACCTTCTGGTGGTGGAGACGCGGATCTTGCCGGTCTGGACGCGGGTTTGATAATTCCTGCGTCCAGTATCTCTTCTGCGTTTGGACGCGGTTTCGCAGGTCTGGACGCGGATTTGATAATTCCTGCGTCCAGTATCTCTTCTGCGTTTGGACGCGGTTTCGCAGGTCTGGACGCGGATTTGATAATTCCCGCGTCCAGTATCTCTTCTGCGTATGGGTTATGAACACTTAGCATTTTTTTTTTAACTAAGTGTCCTTTTCTTTTGCAGTGCCCCATCCTTTTGCCTCACTCGCCAAGACGCGCCACTTTGGACATGTAGGTGGTGCCGACCGGGACTTGACCTTTGTGCTACGAAGGACTGTCCCTGTGACTGCTGACCAGTCGCAGGATCGCAGGGAGAGGCTCTCTAATGTTGACATGAGAACTCTTCGGGTACTTATGACCGATGCAGCATTCACAACGGATGCTCACGTCAAGCTGGAGAAGCCTGCCTTCTTCTTCGGAGATCGTATCAACGATGGCGGCTATCGTGTGTATGACGGAGCTTATAAATGGCTCCGTCAGATAAAGGGTGGAGGATTCTTTCTTCCGAACATGGAGAGGATGTTCCCGCTGTCCTACTTCCAGCACATGTCCGTCCCTCGGAAGATGGAATGGGACATTTCTCGATATGTCCCTGAGATTACTCTCGGTGATTTGGGCTCCCATAAAGTACACCGTCATGATAGCCATGACAGGTCGGTTCTCGGCCTATTCCCTGGGTCGCGCAAGTCTGAGGTTCCGGTTGGAGAGATACCACAACTTGGCACTACCTTCCTCAACGCGTTCATGGAAGCGGAGGGTGATTATCCGGCCGGGTTCCGTTCACCCGGGTGGGTCCATTCCACGGAGAACTACTGGTGGGGCAGGATGGTGGGTTTCGTCCTCACCGATCTTGGGGATCTGCTAAAGCGTGTGGGACTGTACCCGGCGGTCAGGGCCGTACAGTGGGGTATCCTACCAAGCTCTCATAACTTTTTCGGGATCCTGGAGCGCTACAATCCTCTGACGGGGACATTCTTTACCCCGGTCGGAGAGATGGGCCTTGCACTGCACGAGCTACATGAGGTCTCGGGGCTGGCAGCAGGGGACATTCCCTATGAGGAATATGTCCCGACCACTGAGGAGCTCCACCTCCTGAAGAAAGAGTTTCCTCGGGTGTACGAGACTTACTGGGAAGTGATGTGTCACTTCCACATTTGCGGTCAGATAACCGCGTGGAGGTCGCAGGGAGTCAAGCAACTGTCTTGGGCCAGTTACTTATTCAACGATGTCAATAATAAAGACAATCCGATAACCCGACTGGCTCCCAGTTCCGACAGGGAGATTGAAGACAGGATCGACAAGGCTTCTGAAGGCTTCTACACCACGGTTTCGAACGAGGACGGTTTCGACCCTGACCTGGTTTTTGAAAGCTTCCACCATCAAGCCCGGACCCCTATCTCCGATAGGACACTGTTGGCGAGCTTCTTGATGCTGTGGCTGAAGCGTTGTGTGGTGCCCACGTTGCCACATGAAGCTATTGTTGCTGACGTGGTATACCCGGCGGTGCTCCTGGTTCATGGCAACCCTATAGCCCTTCTCCCAGCCGTGGCGGCTGGCATTCAGAGCGGGTTGCGGGCGCTAACCAAGAGTTTCTGCGAGGCGCCGAAAACTGTCGACTCCCACGGCAAGCCGTATGTTGACTCAGAGGGGAATCAGACGGTGAAGCGCCCCAACCCTCGGATCGAGCTGCCTTATACGTACCTCATGGCTTGGTACGTGATGCACTGCCCTTCTCTGATGACGGCGGTGCGTTGGAGGGAGAGTTCCATCCCTTTCGTACAGCGGTTGGAGGATTCGAGCTGGCGTGATCTTTATATATATTACGTCCGGAAGCAACTTTCAGATTCTGCGAATTACCAGCTCAATCGCTGCTTCTTCGAGATCTCTGGTGCATCTTTCGGGATCTATTTACTGATTCCGCGGGCCCAGATGGCTTCACGAGGTTGTCCGCGGGAGTCTTCTGGTGGTTGATCAATATTCGGCCCGGATATGTGCTTTTCCGGCAAGGGACTTCATGCACCATCGAGCCGTACATGCCGAATCGTTTCGCTCGACAGTTCGGCTACGATCAACTCTACGTCGGGAATCCCAATGCTTGACTCGCCTTCGAAGGGAACTTGTTCGAAGGTGCTCGGGCTTGGTACTACAGTGTGGCCGGAGGGACGGGAGCAACTTTCCGTCTACCTATCGAGGGGTCCAAGTGCCGTATGAGCTTCAGCTTCTGCACTTGGTATTTCCAAGCCATCCAGACATCAGACTTTGTTCCGGCGTCTTCATGTATTGAGAGCATCAATGCAAATCTCGAGGCAAGGTCAGAGTCTGGTAAACATTCGAAACTCACCGACTAGTACCTGAAGGCCCAGAAGGAGGTCGGGAGACGATCGGGAAGGGAGCCACGAGCAATAAGGGCGGAGCCGCGACCAACAAGGGAGGAGCCGCAAGCTGCAAGGGCGGAGCCACGAGCAACAAAGACTCGACAGGCGGTAAGCAAGCGTCGTCAACGCTCTGCTTCAACTGCTGAACCTGCTCCCAAGAAGGTTCGGAGAGACTTGACAACCGAAGTCTCCCGATCCGAAGACATCCCTGCTGTCGTTGAGGTACCGAGGGAAGAAGATATAGCTGAAGAGGATGTTCATTTAGTCCGTGCCCCTAGGTCGAGCAGCAGAGACCGTAGGTCTGCGGAGGAAGGGGAGCTCGTTGACAGAGCCACCACTGCTGACGAGGATGAGCAGCTAGAGGTCGACATCATGAGTGGAGGAGATGTCGATATTCCGGGGATTTCAGTTCAACCCGGGTTTTTACTTGCTCATGAAGGGAGAGATGAGGCACAGCAACCTGGGTCGCCTTGTGTCTTCATCTCCAGTCCTCGGGCAGTTGACCCCAGTCCTACCACTGGGGTAATTGGTGGCAAGGCTCCGACTGCAGAAGTCTCGCGCGTGGCGCTATCGTCTTCCTCACTCTCAGGGGAAAGCGATTTTGAAGACGAGGTCGACTACGGCGATGAACCCGCTCTTCCTGATCCGAGTAAGTTCTCCCACATCTCAGAGGAAGAAATATACGGGGGTGAGCCATCAACGGTATCACAGCTGGCGATTATTCCCGCTGAAGGTACTCTTTTCACCTTTTGACCTAATTTCCCTTTTCATTTTGAAGAGGATGTTTTAACATTCTTCTTTTATGCTGCAGGGTTGGCCGGGGACATTGAAGCTGTAATCTCCTCGCATATCGAGGAGACGGTAAAAGAGCTGACCCAGTCCGAAGGAGTCGAGGCTTCAGTTTCCGAGATAACTCCAGAGAGGGCAACTACTGAAATTGGGGAGCCTTCCATTTTGCCGGAAGAGGAGGCAACCCCTAAGGCTGGGGAAGAACCCACTCTGCAGGGTGAAGAGGTTACCATTGAAGCCAGGGAGACTTCCACTCCGCAGGATTCGCCCAAGGATTCGACATCTCTGGACCTCCCAGATGGTAAGAAAGTTCTGATATTTTAAATGTTTCGCTTTTCTCCTTTGTGGCTAATGTCGCGATAACTTGCAGAGAGAACTGAGGGGGCTCAGGTGGAGAGTCCGACGGTCGGTACCCTTCCAAAAGGCCACACAGCTCAGGTCTCGGTTGAAGCTTTTGAGGAGGTTGCGCTTACTACTCCATCATTAGCTGTGGAGGTTCCTGCAGAGATAACACCTCCGGAAGCGCCAGTGGCCAGTCTCGCTCTTGCCGTATCGACGGTCAGCACGACTCTCGCGCAAAAAGAGCCGGCTTGTACCCCTTTCCTCATGATAGAAAAGGGGTCAAGGAGTACCTCGGGTGATGATACCATGGATTTCCTGACACGCAAAACGGTGCAGCAGTTCCTTGACGCGATGCGATCGTGCATCGATTTTATCCTGTCTAGGCGTAGCTCTTTTGACTTCGCCCGAACGTTTCTTGGAAACATGGCCGGTAACATCGAATTAACCGGAGGCTCCTCGCTTGCCCAGTCGTGTCTGCTGTTGGTGGAGCGATTGGGAAGTGACCTGAAAGAGCTGAAGTCTTTGGACAATGCTAGTTCTTCTCAAGAAGCCCAGGTCATCTTGACTAGGCTCCTAGCCACCCAGGAACAAGAGCGACAGGAGGTGGAAGCACAAGTTGCTGAAGAGGTCCGCAATCTCGAGCGTTCCCAAGCTGAATGTCAGAAACTGGCTGACGATTCAATGGAATCCGAGTTCATCCGGCAAAACGCAGAGCTCGCCATTACCAATGCTCGGTCTGCCATCGCTAAGGCGGAAGCCATGATCGCGGATAATGAGAGGACGCTTGCCACCGTCCGGAAGAGGCTGGAGGAGCAACAAGCTGCGAAGGCACGAGCTGAAGAAAGCCAGACCATTCATTCCTCCAGGTTGGAATCTCTGCGAGCACAGCTGGCTGCAAAACCCTTTTTATCTGAAGAGGAGCTGCGGGTCCAAGCCATGATGGAGGCTGAGAAGGCACGTCAGCACGAGATGCATCGTCTCAGGGAGCGTATCCGTTCTTTGCCGGATCAAGACTTTTAGCCTTTTCCCCTTCTTCCCTTTTTTTTTTGTAAAGAAGAGGACACTCTATTAGAGTGTTTGTATCCACTTTTACTATTTTCGATATAATAAAAGTTTTTGAAGTTTTTGTTCCATCTTCTTTGTTTAGCTGTGGATGAATTCAACTCCCTGATCACTGGCTGTGAATACTGAACTTAGGTAAGACTAAGTTCTTTCAATGAGACGCGGCGTCGACTCTAAGTCTTCTTGTTGAGACGCGGCATTGATCCATAGAGTGAGACACGGTCATCCATCCATAGGAGCTTAGATAGAACTAAGTCCTTTTGATGAGACGCGGCGTCAATCACAGGGTGAGACGCGGTCATCATTCCATAGGAACTTAGATTTCACTAAGTCCTTTTGATGAGACGTAACGTCAATCACAGAGTGAAACGCGAATTTGTCTTGCTGAGAAAGACGCAGATAGAGCAGACGCGAGGGACGCAGCATTGTTTGCTGAAGGGACGCGACGCAGACATTCTTCTGGAACGTGGATGTCTTTCAATCTGAGAAAGGAGACGCGGTTCTTTGGACGCGACTTTCCTATCTGCGTTTAATGCAGCCTGACTTAAAAGATTTTAGGAGATCTTTGAACGTCAAATCTTCACTGACGATTGGGAAATCGGGTCATCCGTTGTTTCCCGAAGCAGTTGTCCACGCGTCGGTTCTTTATTGAACTTAGACGTTAATGCGCTTTAATGCAAAATCGGCGCTGGCGGTTGGAGACCAGTGTCTGCGACGGTTCCCAAAGCGACGCTCCACGCGTCAGTCTCTCATTGGACTTTGGCAGTCGTGCGGCCACCAAGGCAACGGTTCCGATTAGCGCACCATTATTGACAGTTATTAGGGGCTGCCTATAAATAGGACGCACCCTCTCCCTTTTCAACAATCCAGACCTTGGACTGTTCTTTCTTTGGTTTGCTCTGAGAAGTCTCACCTCCTTCAGAGTTTCAAAAAGGGGTTCTGTCTCCATGGATGAAGATGATTCTGTGGATGAAGATGACCCAGAGCTTTTATGCTTCTGTTTGGTCTCTTCAGGAAAAAGCGTCTCTTGGATCATCTTGCTCGTCCGCGTTTGGATGCAGAGAGCCCAACTCTTGGTAGAGGCCTCTGCTGGTATGTCATCCCGACTTACCATGATGTCTTTAGTCCATCCAGGCCTGCACCTTGGCCCCTCTTAAGGAGATGTTACCATCTGAATGAAATCTTGGTGCATTCCTTTTCTGGAATTTGTGCCATTGATTTGAGCTTCCCTGAACGCGGGTACTGAAGTCCTTGGCACTTGACGCGGGCTTTGCTCATGAAGTTCGCGTTTTAAGGCCATTGACTTGGATGAATTCCAAATTGGGCTGAAATTTTCAGACCCGAATCTTGCAACTCCTGTTTATTCAACAGAGAGATGGCAATTTTCGGCGTTTGAAGTTTTTCGCATCTTGTGCTTTTAGGCGCGGGCGTAAGATGAGGCTGCGTTTGAATACTGTGTGTTCCACAGTTCTGATTCGCGTCTGTCTCTGTTGGCGCGGTATTTTAATTGACTGCGCGGGCTCATTCCCGCGTCTGCAGCCTTTGACAATAGCCGCGTCTGTCACTTAGTTTTCTTTTGTTGAAGTACACTAAGTTCCAGATTTTCTAACCCCCTTGTTTATTCTTTGCAGGTAGGCTTTTTCAGGTTCGCTGGGCCCCTGGAAGAATATTTCAGCCGGCGGACTTGTTCAATGTTCGTCCACAAGGGAATATATTATGGTCCTCGTCGTCCACAAGGGAATATATTATATCCCTGACGAGGACTCGACCCTCGCCAAGGTCTCTTCAGGTCCACTGCACCAGTCATGCCTGCTGGCAAGAGATGGTCAGGGTGAGTATGGCGGCAAGGGGGCTATGGTGGATAGGGTGGCAAGTAGGATCCTCTTCCTCTCCCACCCCAGAAGTAACATCGAGGACTCCTCATGTCTGCTGGATGGTCTGCTGGGGAAAGGGATGTTCATGAATGAAGGGTTGCAGGACTTTCTGCTGCCACCAGTCCTCAAGAACACCATTGCTCTTAGCCTAGTCAGCTAGGGCTCTTTCGATGTTTACATCATCCATCGTGGTGTAATCAGCTTCTATTGTAGCCACAAAACATCACGCGCTTGGAATCAGACGCGGCTTTAAGGAGTGAGTGCAATCTCTGAGAGAGAGAGGGACTTCTTTGTACTCCTTAATTGTAACACTCAATCTTATTGTATAAGAGAGCATTTTGTATCACTTTCGTATGTTTGGAAATAAATAAAAGTGACACTTTTCTTTTTTGCTTCTTTCGTTGTCTTGAACTTTTTGTCTTAGACTCATAGAAGCAAAGAGTCTTTGACTTTATCAAAATTATGATGATAATTTTAATAAGTCAATCTTTGTAGGAAAAGATCCTATTTCAGGAACTCTCACAATACTGTCAGAGGTGTAATGTTAACTTGACAGAGATGAAATAATTTTTGGTGGACCTGCCACTTTATAAGAGAAAGCGACAAGTAGAATTGGTACCCCCAGGGAGGGTGAACTTTTATCAAGTGTTTGGGATTAACTTGATTGAGCTTAACTGGGGATTTGATGGAAACACTGTTGATGGTGTAGTATTAACCTAACAATGTTTTTAGGTAGACTTGTTATTCTGTTGAAGAGAATAACAAGTGAGACTAGACTCATGGGGAATCTAGGAAAGTTTGTTACCGTTAGAGGTGTGATATTAACTTAACGGGTTGAAAGTGGTTTTGTCAGAAGTGTAATGTTAACCTGACAAGGATGTGAGTCAGAGGTGTGATATTAACTTAACTCAGAAGTGTCACTGTCATAGGTGTAATGTTTAACTTGACAGTGAGGGTAATGCTAGAGGTGTAATGTTGAACTTAGCATTGGTCATCTCGGCTTGGATAAGGAAGTCGAGGAAAAGGTCAAAGCCATAGGTGTATTGTTGAACTTAGCAATGACTTGGATGCTAGAGGTGTGGTGTTAACTTAGCATCATCCATTTCAGCTTCGATATGGAAGTCTGAAGAAGAGTGACTGTCAGAGGTGTAATATTAAACCTGGCAGAAACTTGATTACTGTTTAGAGGTGTGGTGTTAAACTTTAACAGTAATTTGTCAGAGGTGTGATATTAACTTGACAAAGATTGCCTCGTGATAAGAGCAATTTTGAGGACCTGTCATTCTATTGGAGAGAATTGACAAGTGAAAATTTTGAAGTGCCAGAGGTGTAGTGTTAACTTGGCAAATTTGAAAATTTGATACTCCGTGTAGAGTTGACAAGCAAAACTTGTACTCGACAAGGAATATTGAAAAGTTTCCATTACCAGAGGTATAGTGTTAACTTAGTAATGGTTGTATTTTGTAGACCTACCATTCTGTGGATGAGAATTGGTAGGGGATTTTGGAGGAAAGAGTGGAGCCAAGTCCACTTTAGGATTTTTAGCAAACCCTCAGCTATCAACGGATTTGAGGTGCCTTTACCAACTACCGTTTGAGTTGGGCTAGCCATGCTATTCCCCTCAGCATGATGAGTTGTCGAAGACTTATGTTGGGCTTAAAAGCCAACATTTTTCTCTATCCTTAGCCGTCGGAGGCGTCGGATTATAATGAAGAAATTCTTCTTACTTTGATCAGAGGTGTACTTTTAACTTGATCAGCGGAAGAATATCATCTAAGGATAGTATTTCTTCAGGAATCTACCATTGATCGGCATCATGAGTGTATCGCCATTCGAGGTTATGAGGCGATATGATCCATTTGAGTAGACTGACTCTACTACAAATGGTCCTTCCCATTTGGGTTGGAATTTTCCTTTTGTCTTATGTGTCATCACCATAGGTCTTCTGACGACTAAGACAAGGTCGCCTTTCTTGAAAGTTCGCACTTTAACTTTCTTGTTGAAGGCTTTGGTAATTCGAGCCTGGTAGAGCTCGATTTGCTGTTGGGCCTGCAGACGCTTACCGTCTAAGGCCTCCAATTCCTGGAGTCGCTGTCGATGCTTCTCCTCTGTTGTCATCTTCGCTGTCAGGGCGACGCGTAGAGATGAAATTTGGATTTCGAGTGGAAGGACGGCTTCGCACTCGTATACCAAAGAAAATGGCGTAGCTTTAGTTGGGGTTCGCACAGTTGTGCGGTAAGCCCATAAGCATTCATCCAGCTTGTCGTCCCAATCACGTTGACTTTTTGAGACGAACTTCTTAAGAAGCTTGCCAATAGTCTTGTTGAAAGCTTCTGCGAGGCCATTAGCGGCAGGATAGTATGCCGTTGAGGACACACTCTGGATTCTGAACTTGGCACAGAATCTCTGGAAAGCCTGGCTAATGAACTGAGGTTCATTGTCATGGATAATTCGTCGAGGTACACCGAAACGGTAAATAACGTGATGTTTCACGAACTTGATCACGTTTGACGACTTGACTTCCTTCAAGGGAATGGCCTCAGCCCACTTAGAGAAATAATCGGTTATTGCCAAAATGAACCGATGTCCTTTTGATGATGGTGGGCTGATAGGGCCAACCACATCCATCCCCCACATTTCAAATGGCCAAGTAGAGGTCGTAGAGTGGAGGTACCCTGGTGCTTGATGGATGAAATCCCCATGCACTTGGCAAGCGTGACACCTTTTAGCATAGGTGACGGCGTCGGCAATCATCTTGGGCCAATAGTAACCCAATCTTTGGAGTCGATGTGCCAGTTTCGGGCCAGGTTGATGGCTCCACACATACCGTCGTGGGCTTCCCTCAATATCTCTTGGCTTCTTTTGGTGAGAGGCACCGGAGTAAGATCCCGTCATGCGATCGACGATACAATGTTCGCGTAATCGCATTATAATAGAATTTGGGGGCTTTCCTTCGAATGGCAGCCGCCTCTTTGGTGTCTTCAGGCAGAATGCCGTATAAGACGAAATCAATGTAGGGGAATCGCCAGTCTCTAGGCTCTGGACCGGTTGATGCTTCAAGTGCTTCTTCGCGGTGACGACCTCCCGTTGACTCCTGATAATCCTCGAGAGCATTTCTCGGGCAATATAGGTCGTGGCTGTAGACGAATATCTTCTCCATGGCTCCAGCTGGAAGAGCTAAGGAGGCCGCGAGGGACGCGAGTGCATCTGCGTGCGCATTTTGCCTGCGCGGTACATGGTCGATGTAGAAGTTTGTAAACCCCTCGGCCATGCGGATAGTTGCGTTGTAGTAGGGTACTAGGTCTTCATGTCTGACTTCGTACTCCCCGCGAACTTGGCTAACAATGAGTTTGGAGTCACCGTATGCCTCGAGATTTTTAACGCCAATCTCATCGGCGAATTGCATCCCGATCAAGAGAGCGTTGTATTCCGCCACGTTGTTGGAACAAGGCTCGGTCAGTGAGACAGCTCGGGGAATCACATAATTTTGTGGGGAGACGAGTACCACTCCTACCCCCGCTACGTTGTGTCCCTTTGGACTTGTTCTTGATGCACCATCGAAGAAAAGTTGCCACACTTGTCCTTCGAACGACGTCTGAGTCAGACAGACTTCGGCGACCTCGTCTGGGAGATCCTCGTAGAGTTTGGCTGCTCTCAATCTGGGTGTTCAGCTAAGAAGTCCGCCACCGCTTGTCCTTTAATAGCCTTTTGTGGCAGAAAATGCATCTCATATTGTGATATCAATATGGCCCATTTTGCCAGCCGGCCATTTAATGAGGAAGGTTTTATCATGAGTAACCTCAGAGGGTTGACTTTTGATATGACATTTATAGTCTGGCCTACCAGATAGTGTCGCATTTTTTGAATAGCGAACACCAGCGCCAAACATTCCTTCTCGATCGGGTTGTACCGATGTTCGGCTCCAATCATTGTTCTACTTAGATAGTAGATTGCTTGTTCTCGTCCTTGGTCGTTATTCTGAGCTAGTAGGGCTCCCAAAGAATGATCCATCGCTCGAACGTACACCAGGAAAGGCTTTCCAGATACCGGAGCTGCAAGGACTGGTGGTTGGGTGAGATAGTGTTTAATCTCCTCAAATGCTTGTTGGCAAGCGTTGTCCCAAACGAACGAGACACCCTTTTTCATCAATTTGGCGAAGGGCTGGCATCTCCCAGAGAGGTTTGATATGAACCTGTGGATGTACGCCAATCGTCCTTGCAACCCCCTGAGCTCCTTGAGGCTTCTCGGGGGTCGCATCTCCTGGATAGAGCGGATCTTTTCCGGATCAAGATGAATTCCGGTGGAGGTTACAACGAATCCCAGGAATTTACCACTGGCCACCCCCAGGAAGGATTTGGTGGATTCATCTTCAACTGATGAGTCCGCATGATGTCGAAGACCATTTTCAGGTCAGCTATGTGATCACCTCTAGCACGACTTTTATCGCGATGTCGTCAACATAGCATTCCACTGTTTTGCCTATCTGCTGGTAGAAGATGGCATTCATGGCCCTTTGATATGTTGCCCCTGCATTCTTTAGTCCGAAGGGCATGATAGTGTAGCAATATACCCCTAGAGGTGTCCTGAAGGAGGTGTGCTTTTCATCGTCAGGGTACACTTAATTTGATTGTATCCTGAGAATCCATCCATGAAGGACATTCGTTCGAATCCACAAGTGTTGTCAATCATGACATCTGTGATTGGCAGTGGGAATTCGTCCTTGGGGCAGGCCTCGTTTAGGTCGCGAAAGTCGATGCAAATCCGGATCTTCCCGTTCTTCTTGGAGACGGGGACGATGTGGCTACCCAGTCAGGATGTTGTTCTTCCTGACGAAGCCAGAATCAATAAGTTTTCTGACTTCTGATTGAATTGCCTCCATTATTTCTGGGCGAAACCGTCGCTGCTGTTGTTTGACAGGCTTTACGTCCGGATTGATGTTGAGGCGGTGCATGGCCACTTGAGGATCAAGTCCTGGCATGTCCTCATAATTCCAGCGAAGACGTCTATATACTCTTGTACAAGAGATATTAGATCCTTCTTCTCCGAAGGTGACAGGCCGTCACTTATGAAGATGGGCTTAGGGTTAGCCTCATCTCCTAGGTTGATCTGAACAACCTTGTCTTCTGTGGGTGGCTCGCGCTGTTCAAAGCGGGTATCCCAAAGAGCATTTAAATGTTCGATCCAAGGGTCTGTATCAGATTGGATCATTTCTTCATTTCCATCTTCCAGGTGGCTTGTCGAAACCATGTCACTGAAAGTTCCTTGAAGATGTTGCCGACACTGACATCTGACTCCCAAGATGATGTGTCTGAAGAGTAATCGTTGCTCGACGATTCTTGAGAATCGGAGGCTGATGGGACCGGAGTTGATACATAGCGCCAACCCCCGGCGCGTCCGATGATAATAATCGGGGGCCTTCCCTTTCGGCACAAAGGATCGAAGTAGCGTTCTCCTTCCTTTGCCGAAGTTCAACCCGGGTCTGTTGGTCAGGTCGTACCCCATGCACTTCATCATTTTGAGCGCTTTTGGTTCATAATGACTGAGCTGAGGGGATTCCTCCTCACTTTCCGAGTCTTCGCGGGCATTGGCTCAGACGAGATTCGCCCAAAAAGAATTGTTTTTTGGCCTTTCCGTCTTGCCGGAACCATGAATATAGATTCTTGCGCATTACCATTGTCTTGGTATGTCTCGAAGGACGATTTCACTGGTACATGCAACGATGTCAAAGCATCTATTGCCGACACCAGGGGTCATCGTCTACTTCGGTGCTAGTGTCCGATGGTACTGAATCAGAAGCAAACACAGAAAAATACGCAAAATCTAAATCTTCATTGATATACCAACCGCCTACATCGTCGGTGGTATTATCAACATCGAGCTTATTAGTGCTCTTTACAAGTGGTTCTAACTCCCACAGGCACTCTTCTTTCTCGGGCTCGGTGTCAGCTTCGTTACCAGAGTCTGGCTCCTCTGGTTGCGGGACTTCATCCGTCTCCACCGGATCTTGGTACAGCAAAGAGTCGGTGAAATAATTCTCGACCCCTTTGAACGGATACCTTTCGGCGATCAACGTCTGCACCTTTCCACTCCCGTCATGTATTTCATGACTTGGTGGAGAGTGGAGGGAACGATGGAGTTGCGGTGAATCCACAGTCGTCCCAGCAATAGATTGTAGGAAGTGTCGGCGTCGATGATGTAGCATGTCACTTCCGACTTGAGGCTTCCAATCTGACACCTGAGCTTGATTTTCCCCATCGGACGGGTCTGGTTGGCATTGAACCCATAGATAGTCGTCTGGGTAGGGCTCAAACGATGGGTAGGAATGCCGAGATGTTGCATGACCCGGCGAGGCATGATGCTCAGCGCGGACCCTGGATCTACTTGGATGCGGTTCACCTCAGACGATCCAATATACCCTGTGAAGTACAGGGGTCGATCATGCTTCCCTTTAACCTGCATATCATCTGCGTGAAGGTGATGCAGGGGGCATTCTGGGAGGTGTGGAGGCAATCCTCTACATCTTCCTCCTTCGGCACCTGGGTCACAAAGACCTCAGCATTTGCCAGAGCTTCTTGCAGAGCTTCTCTAGTTGACTTTGATAGTCTAAGAAGTTCATACAAGGTAATGCGTGCCGGGATGTTGGCTAGTTGAGCCAAGAAATCAAAGCGGTAAGGTGTCGTGGATCCTTCCGCCATACCTTTTTGAAGGGCTCGAGAAAATCAAGTCTCCTTCTGCTTCTCCACAGGTGGCTTTGTGGAGGGCTTGGTTGGCTCTGCAACTGGTCGTGGAGGAGTTGCCGCCGTTTCACCATACTGCTTCAAGTACGGCTGTCCCGAACGGGTTCCCGCCATCGGTTGGTTGGGCTCTGCGGCCAAGACTATCGTTTCCTCTTCTGAGTCGGTTAACGAGGGAACATCAGTCTCAGCTTCTCTAGAGGAGGCACACACCACATTGCAGGATGAAGCCTTTGCCTTGCCTTTGGATTTCCTGTTGGTCACAGTAGTCCATTGCTGTTCATCGACAAGGTCAGGGTGGACCCACATGATTTCCCCTTGAGGTGTAGGGACGGGTGCCAAGCCTTTCTCTTGCTGCTGGTGAGGGTCTGTGTTGACTATTCTCAGTTCTCCTCTTGGAATAGGGACCACCCCCGCAGGCGTTGGGGTTGTCTTCCGAACTGGAGAGCTGACGTCACATTAGCCGTCACCTTCTTCTGCTCTGGTCGGAGCTTTAACACCTCCGCGTCTATCAGAGCTTGAAGGACGTCCTTGAAGACGTAGCAGCTTTTGGTAGGGTGTCCCAACATTCTGTGGTATAGACAGTAGTTGGGATTGTCGGTCTTGCCGACTTCCTCGGGGCGCCTAGCTTCAGGGAGCTTCAATCGGTTGCTCTTGTTGAGTAGTTTGAAGAGCGAATCGACGTGTTCCTCCTTGAAGGAATATTGCTTGTTGGCGCGAGGCTGACTTGAAGAGCCACTCGCCTTGCCTGATTGAGGTTTGGCGGGAGATTTGGTCTCCGTTGCCAAATTATCTTTCCGTTTTGTTTGGAGGGACGTGTCTGGCGCACGCCTTGTTGACCTTTCAGGCCTAGGCTTACCTTCCTCCGCTCTGACGCGGGCAACAATCTCCTCAGCCTGTTCACCTTGTTGGACTAATTGTTTCCAGGTGCGGCTTTCAGCAACTCCTATTTGAGCAAGGAGTGAGGTTTGGAGATTGTGGCGGCATGTTTCCACCAGGGTGGCCTGGGTCATACCGCTTGGACACCGGAGTGCCATGTTCCGAAACTTTCCACGAAAGATTTGACGGACTCCCCTTTTCGCTGTTTAGTAGCCAAAAGGGTGGGCATCGTGACTTTGGAGTCATCCTCGAAGAAGCGTGTTAAGAAAAGCTTCTCCAAATCGCCCCAGTTCTTGATAGAACCTTCTGGAGCTTCATGAACCATTCAAAGGCCAACCCTTTCAGGGTGCCGATGAACAGGCGCGCTCAGATGGCATCATTATCTACTACATTCCCAGTTTGGGATTTAAAGTAGTAGATATGCTATTGGGTGACCCCTTCCCATCAAAGGCTTGGAGAGTTGGAGCTTTGAACTTGGGCGGGTACAGAACCAAGTCCATTCAGCCGGGTAGGGCCGAACCACTCCTACTTCTTGGAGGTCTTTGCGATTGGCAAGGGCCTCGAGGCGTCGTTCTAGTTGACTCATTCTTTTAGCATGAGCCTTCCCCTGATCTTGGTCGTCCTTTACTTGCGATGAGGATTTGGACGAACTAGAGGTAGGTTGCGGCCTCTCTTCAGAAGGTTCGGAAGATGAGCTTTCTTCCTTTCTCCCTTTGCCCTTTGACTTTTTAGGAGGAGACCTCTTCCTGTCTTCAAGCAGCTGTGCAATCGCCTGCTTGAGGGAGTTGATAGATTCCTGCTGAGAAAGAATCATATCCATTTGCGCCTTCTGGATCTGTTCCAAACGTCTAGCCGTTTCCTCAAGAGTGCCTGTCATGTAGGCGGAGGCCTCCTTCTCAACGGAAGAGTTCGAAGCCTTCGATTCCGCTATGGCGGAGTGGGAATCATTCACTTCAACGCCGTGGGCTAAGGCATTATAGTCAACTGGGGGAATGGCCCCCGTCCGGGTGCGAGTGTGTCGATACACCCCTTCCGGTTCAGAGTCAGACAACTCGGACTCTGAGCTGACTGCAAGTTGTTTTTCCTTGCTCCTGCTTGTCATATTCGCAGTGAACTCAGGGTACTCAACGTCAGAGAAGGTTCTCCTTCTGTGGGAGCGTCTTCTTTTAGCTGATAGGGGAATCAGGGTCAGCTGTCTGATCAAAGACTGCTGGTTCACGCCTGACTCGCAATGGCATCCAGAGAGTATGGAGATAAGCCGTTGGCAGCAGCATGACGAAGTGACCTGATTGGCACTTCTTTTCTTTGTCAAGTAATCCCTCAAATCCATGGGAGGGGGATTGAAAAGACTAGCCTCGCAACGTCGGAGACGAGAGGCATCCATGTGCTGCACAGCTCGGACGCAGGCTTCAGGGACGCGGTTTCTCGCGACGCGGCTGTGTAACGTGCGTCTGGCGTCTCTGCTGAAATGAAACGCGAGTCTCGCGTTGCTGCCTGGTGCGTCTGGGCAGAGACACTTGAGAGAGAATGGGCTGCTGGGCCCACGCCTATAGGCGTGCGTTTCTTGCGTTTGACGAGGCGCAGAAGTTTCACCTCGGCGTTTGGTGAGTTGGTCTTCAGAGGACTCAACTTGAGGAGTTACACATTTGGGCCGCCAAACGCGGATTTCACGTACTGGACGTGCCGCGGGCAAAGCGCCAGATTGCATGTCGCGTTTAGCCTCAGTCAGAAACCAACGGTTCCAACTTGAAGCTGACGCGCGCGCCTCCTCTGTCGACGCTCGGCGTTTCGGTTGCGTCGTGGAGGTGGAGTAACCAACGACGACCTGATGTTGATCACCAGAGAGTTTGACCATGCAGGTCTCCTGAGAGACGTTGACGCGGGTCTTCTGTGCGCCGGAGTTGGTCGCAACAGCAACTGTGCTTGGGATCACGCGCGGCCTTCTGAGAGGCGTTGACGCGTGAACTTTGCTGGGCACAGTGGGCAGCAGCAGCGGCGCCCAAGAGAGCTTCAGGTCGGGCTTCGGGGCCATTCCCCGCCGAGACCCTGCGACAGACGCGGGTCTTTTGGCTCTTGGAGCCAGAAGAGAGAAACTCTTCATATTTCGCCTGGTCGAACTCGACAATGAGCGATTCGACCATCTTCCCGTTACGCAGGACGTCGTCCTGCGCCACGATCTGTTCGTCAGTAACGAAAGTAGTCTCCAGCGGAGTCGCCATCTCTTGTATGACCCGGAAAAGGAGAGGACAAGAATTGCAGTAAAAGTTTTCCTTGAATCAAATGAAAAGGATTACAACAAAAACTGTTCCTTCCGGTTACAAGGGAGGGAGGATGTTGAGTCTTGAATCCCCCCTTTGTTTAATGCTGGGTTCTTCGTGTGGCGGTGGAGAGTGAATCTTGTTCTCCGTTGACCAGACGACGTCCTTCAGGGATCTCCTCTTTGGCCGGTAGAAAGAGTGACACAGCTCTGTCTACCAAAACTCTAAAAGAGAAGGTAGGCGAAAGCTAGCTCGTACGCAGCGAACTTGCTGAAGAGTTGATCTGCTTCCTTTCTCTCTGTATCCGATTGATTCTTTGATCTCCTCTTTGATGCCCTGATCCTCTTTTTTCCCGTTGATGCAAACAAGGCTATTTATAGAGGTCCCAGGGTGAACGTGCCCCCCTGAAAACGCTCCACAATGAGGGCCAACTTCCCCGCTACATGGGCGGTAACTAACCCACGTGCCCGCTAAAGACACGCCACGATGGGGCTGATTTCCCTTACGTGTAGGCAGTGATTGGTCCCTTAACCAAGGCGGTTATAACTGAGACGCGAGTTTTAGACCTTTGCGTCTTGAGACTGAGACGCGGGTGTCAGGCCGACGCGCTTTGATGCTGAGACGCGGGTGTCGAGCCAACGCGCCTTGATGCTGAGACGCGGGTGTCGAGCCAACGCGCCTTGATGCTGAGACGCGGGTGTCGGGCCAACGCGCCTTGATGCTGAGACGCGGGTGTCGAGCCAACGCGCCTTGATGCTGAGACGCGGGTGTCGAGCCAACGCGCCTTGATGCTGAGGCGCGGGTGATAGTCCTTCGCGTCTAGAGCTTGAAACTCTGCTTTTCAATGGCTTGTCCTCCAGTAACTTTGGGACAGCCTACAGATGCCGATCAATGGCAGATTCTTGAAGAAGTATTATCCTTAACAGGACTCGTCTCATGATCAAGTTAACACTACAACCTCTGATCAAAGCTTCCAGATCTAAGATGTTTGGAAGAGTGCCAAAGAAGAGCTTCTTCCTTCACTGGATCACATCACGATCGATCGACGATGAGCCGACCGAACATTATTGACAACACAATGCATGATGTCAATATCGAAGAGACTAAGTGCAAAACTTAGGTTTTTAGCCTTGTCACTCTCTCATGATCAGGTTAACATTACACTTCTGATCAAAGCTTTCAGATCCAAGATGTTCGAAAAAGCGCTAAAGAAGAGCTTCTTCCTTCAATGGATCACGTCACAGTCAATCGATACCGAACCGATCGAACATTGTTGACATCATGATGCATGATGTCAATATCGAAGAGACAAAGTGTGAAACTTCAGTTTTATCCTTGTCACTCTTCTCTAGCACATCTACATTACATCCGACGCCTCTGATGGCTAAATGATAGAGGAAGTATTTGGCATTTAAGTCCAATAAAAAAATCCTTAACAACTCATCATGCTGAGAAAATAGCATGGCTAGTCCAACTCAAACGATAGTTAGTAAAAGCATACTAAATCCGTTGATAGCTGAGGATTTGTTTAAAAATCCTGAGGGACCTGCTCCCACTTTTTCCTCCAAAATTCCTTACCAATTCCCCGTCCATGGAATGGTGAGACCTCAAAAAGTTGTAATTGTTTTTTCCAGCAAAATAATCACAAATCAAACATGTCAAGTTAATATTATACTTCTGACATACCCCGCTTTAGTTAACAATATACCTCTAATAGTGACTTCCTTCAATATCCCCAGTGGATAAAATTTCAGCTTGTCAATTCTCTTCAATAGAATGACAAATCAATTGCTCAAATCGCAAACTTTTCTCGGTCAAGTTAATATCACATCTCTGACCAAAATTGCTCATATCGCAATATAAATACCGGTCGAGTTAACACTACACCTATGACAGTGGTTCTCCTCGATTTTCTCACCAAAAATGAGACATTCGATGCTAAGTTAATATCACACCTCTAGCATCCATTTTCATTGTTAAGTTCAATACTACACCTATGACAATGATCCTCCCTCGAGCTTTCTTATCAAAGCCGAGATGCCAAATGCTAAGTTAATATCACACCTCTGGCATTCAACTCTTTGTCAAGTTAATATCACACCTCTGATAATTCAATTTGCTTCCAATTGTAAATCCTAACTCGTCACATTAACATTACACCTCTGACGGTAAAAATTTTCATAAATCTCCAGTAGATTTAAGTCCACTTGTTATTCTCATCAATAGATAGCAAGTCTATAAATTCGTACAGATCATGAATTTAACTTCTGTCAAGTTAACATTACACCTCTGACAGTAACGTTTTTTTTTTTCGAACTTTGAGTTGCTATATTAATCGTCACCTCTAGCAAATCAAAGGTAATCGCTTTCATTTGTCTGACTTTCAAAATACAAGCAGAAAGTCAAGACAAAAATAAGACAAAATTATCACTTTTATTTATGTCAAATTAAAGTGATACAAACTCTCTTATTCAATAAGATATAAGTGTTATAAAAAGGAGGACAAAGTCACTCTTACTCAGCGAGAGATTGTACTCGCTCCTTGAAATGTTGGAATCCCTTAAAAATGCCTTCTCGACTGTGGCCAGGAACAGTAGGTCCACTGTCTCTCCTCTTGAGAACAATGAACGTTTCTCGAGGTCAAAATGTAGTGAACATTCTGATTCCACCCGACCAACTGGCGTGAAAGCCCTCCTTCCTCACAATATTGTAATCATTCGCTTAATGAAAGATCTCACGACCAGAAAGTCATCCAATGAGCATAGGTTCTTCATC